>LBNU01017698.1:74620-99116 GCA_014162995.1 Artemisia annua
TTTTTTTTTTTTGACCTTTTTTCGAAAGTGGCACTCAACCAAAAGTCAAATTTCCCCCACCTACATACTAAAATCCAACATTCAACACTCTCAAACCTTATAAATCATTCATCTCCAAGTTACAATATTTGATTTATTATTTCGATCCTACTTTTTTCTTCCGCATTTTGTTGCTATTATCAAAAATGAAAAAAAAAAAAAAAAAAAATTCCCCCTCACATCTTAGTTTCCTGGGCCACTGCATATGTCCATGCTTATGTGAGAAAGTCGTTAAGTAGCGTTCTTCTCATAAACATAAAAAGATACAATATGATGTTTCCTTGTAAGTTGTTTTCTTTTATCCCATTTAACCCGTAATAATTAAATAATAACTTGAACTGACCCATTCATAAGCAAATGGTTGAACTTGTCACCAATAAACAACATAAAACATGGTTACTTAACGAACCTTAAAAATGAAATCGAATGCAAGCTAACAGTTTGTTTGTTTTTTTTTCTTTTTTTTTTTTTTTTTTATTTTTTTTTGTTTTTTTTTTCATCATTTGACCCGCAAGAAATAAGGAATAACCTGAATTGACCCATTTAGTGTTTTCACAATAAGCATAAAGTATGCCAAGCGTTAGTAATATTGAACCATCTAGACATGATCGTATTGAAGTTTTAGTATCAGGTGTGAAGTGGTTTGGATGTAAGTTGGTTTGAATAGCGGAGGTGAAACAATTGTAACAAATTGCCATTACACAAAGTTTTGCTATCTATGCATTTATTATAAAGCAACAAAAGTTTTGCAATCTATATGATAACAACACATCTTTATATGTTACAAGGCATATAAAGGAATAAGAGAAATAATAACAATGGAATTACCGAATTACTCTTTTAGTTACAAGCACAATATTATAAATATAAACATCTGATTATGACACTTTGGTATGATAATAAACACCAACTTTATATACTGGAGACCAAGTAAACTTGCAAGATTAACTTATGAATGTAGAATTAGAGATATCAAATTCCAAATGAGGGCAAGAGCTATCGAACTTAGAGGTTAGAGGATACGTAATGAGTTCGAGTCTGATAAAAATCATGGTTCTTTTAATATTAGTTAGTAATAGTAAGCATATTACATACTACGTAAAACACTATCCTTACCTGAAAAAACGTCTCCATGTATATATCCAATTTCCATTAGCGAGAGCATCGGTAGCACCTCAATTGTGTTCTGTATGAGACAAAGATAAACAAAAAAATATAAACAATATTGTTAAGTTCGAGCTGAACGATAATAATTTTATACCATATACATCCACTCGAAAAGATAATTGCTTAATATATGTATCGAGTTAGTCACAACTTTTTGCTTATAATCTACAATTTATTTATCTTTGGCCCTTATAATCGAAGTTACGTATTTACCTTTGCATGTAGAATTACCTCACTTGCAAACCAGAACATATACACAATTTTGGCTTCTGGCAATAGCAAAGAGAAATCAAGAAGAAACACCATAGATTTATACATAAATGCATAACATTGAGAAACTAAAATACATGTCAAAGTTGCCTCATTTGCATGACAACGATCTCAGACAATACATCGAACACGTGCAAGGCATCTTTAAAATCACATGCCCTGTACTAAGCGAACACCCCCAAGGTACCAGGTTTCACGGATTCTGGTACACCAAATTAAAATTTATACATGATCATAACAAGAGTAGCCTCTTACTAATTTGAAACAACCAGTAAAGTATAATAAAATAAGTAAAAATCACTTAATTTCGGTTTGCTTTTGAAACAAATGACCAGAATTCTTATATTTAGTATTTATCTACACAATAAAATTCGCATTCCATTCAACCAACAATATTACAAAACCCATATTTCGAATTTCAATTGGTATTAGTTTCACCAAATACCTCTAATTTCACATTGGAAAGACGATGGTAAAATATTTACCTGTTAGTACATTTATGAGCTGTGAAATTAGTTGAGTTTTTCTTTTTGAGGTATATAGGCTTCAATATTGGATCTGGTTTTCAATTTCTTTGACAATGGCGCAGTTCAATTGAGTAAAGAGTTGTGAAACTTCAAACAGAGGAAGACGTGGCATTTATGAGCTGGCATTTGTGACGTGTCAGATATGACAGGTGGATTAAATGATGTGGCGAATTTCAAAAAAAGTTTCGTTTATTATATATATATATATATATATATATATATATATATATATATATATATATATATATATAAGTAATATATATACACACATATATATATACACTAGTTTCTAAGCCCGCCCGATTGGCGGGCATGACTTGTAATTTACATTTTAATTTAGTCATGTACGTATATTAGTGAACTTTTACAATTATAATTTATGTATTAATAAAGAGACAGACCTGACTTATTTAAAGTAAATAAGCATATATGGACCATAGCAATAATCAGCAAGCACACACTAATACCGCATGCAACACTAAGCTCAACCAAACGAAACTAGACAAAAGTATGCCAAAGGCATAAGTACAATAAAGGTGCCCGCGAGTGGTAATCCCCAGTGACTCGGCGAAGGTCGTCATGGTATACGTCCGCTTTGACCTAATGTGTGGCCAACCGAACGGAGGAGTCACCCTCAATAGATCTATTTATATCATACGCGTTTTTCAGCGGGAATTGACGGTTGTTGATAGTGGGCAAAAATTGGATTCAAGCAAACTTAGGTTTTTCCGCATACAAGTGTGTAAAAACAAGTTCAGTTTAAGTCCATGAAAACAGTTTTGCATCCCCAAGGTTTATAAAATAGTACTTATAAGAAAGTGGGGCTATAAACTCACCTTAAAGATAGAAATCTACTAGTCAACAAGTTTATAGTGCAACCGATCCGACACGCGACCTGGGTAAGTATGGTAAATTTTAGTTCAACGTTCGTGTTTTAAATGTTTTGACTCTTTTGAAAAGGTCTTTATGTGTGACCATGTGCTCGTGTATTTCTTGCTTGTTGTGTGGTACGTATATTTCAAAAGTAGTTTGATATTCAGGCTCTTTATGATGGCTCGTGGTGAAAGTGTATGGTGAGAATACGTATGACGAAACATCCGTGCGTTGTATTCATCATTATAATACGTAAGTAATATATATATATATATATATATATATATATATATATATATATATATATATATATATATATATATATATATATATATATATATATATATATATATATTTATATATATATATATATATATATATTTATATATATATATATATATATATATTTATATATATATATATATATATATATTTATATATATATATATATATATATATTTATATATATATATATATATATATATTTATATATATATATATATATATATATTTATATATATATATATATATATATATTTATATATATATATATATATATATATTTATATATATATATATATATATATATTTATATATATATATATATATATATATTTATATATATATATATATATATATATTTATATATATATATATACATATATATATATACACTAGTTTCTAAGCCCGCCCGATTGGCGGGCATGACTTGTAATTTACATTTTAATTTAGTCATGTACGTATATTAGTGAACTTTTACAATTATAATTTATGTATTAATAAAGAGACAGACCTGACTTATAATTATTTTTTTTATGGTATTAGTCAACTGAAATTCATATTTAAGGACGGAGAAGTTAATTAATATTTTGATGGTATTAGTTTACGCTAAATATTTTTGAAGAAAGGTGAGGTTGACTTACATTTAAAAATAAGTTAACGAAAAATAATATATAAACGTACCAAATTTTTTTATTGAATGCATTAAGAATGAAAAGAAATACACGTTTAGCGAATATGAGAGAAACAAAGTTTAGCAAAGCCCGTTCGATGGGCGAGCAAGCCGTATAAATATCGTTAAAAAACTTAAGTTAACGAAAAATAAGCTATAGGTATAATCAGTTAGTTGAAATTGATAAGAACCGTTAGTTTATGATTGAAATTTAGATCTTAAATGAAACTTTTTTTATAAGAACCGTTAGTTGTTGATTTTACGTAATTAGCGGTCATTTAACAAAAAAACGTTTTTAATGCGTTTGAAAAAAATCGGGTGGGCATTTTACATGCAAATCAATATTATCTCGCGTATAACTAACCGTTCAAAGTCATTTAATTTATAGATTCCAAATATTATTGGTTCAAGGACATTTAATTTATAGATTCCATATATTATTGCAACTGTTTCACTAAATCTTTATAAGTTTAAGTATACAAAACTTTATTGCCACCCTTTATAAGTTTAAGCATACAAAACTTTATTGGCACATGCGAGTCGTTAACGGATGCTATAGAATCATGGATTCTTTGTATTCAAAAGATACACCTTATGTTAAATCGGTCCAGAATATGATCAAACATTTTGTGGCTGAATTAATGAGGTATTTGGGATTTCTTATTTTGAACTGCTTATTTACTGTGAAATAAACGGAGGGCATGACTTATGAATATTATTGAGAATTATAAGTTAACGAAAAATAAGATATAAACGTACCGGTTTGTATATTGAATGCATTAACAATGGGAAATAAATGAACATTAACATTTATAGAACAATTAAAATATACAAAGTTCTTTGTAACAACATAGCATATTATTAAACTCAAATGCGAAATTAATAGAAGTCAAGGCAAAACTTTGTCGAAAGTTGGGTTGTTTCTACAGAGGCAGTTTTCTTACATGGACAACTATATGTGGTTGTCTCAAGAGTGAAAAACATAAAGGGATCAAAGAAGCCATGTATCGCACTTTACGATTGATAAGGATGGTAATTACGAAAAATCATCAACAAACGTTTTGTACAAAGAAGTTTTATTTTGCATTTGAGTTTATACTATGTTCTTAGAAACAATTTTCCATCTTATGTACATTAGTTGTTAATATTATAAATTTTGCAAACATAAACGGTAGTATATAGTATATAAACAAACATCCCTAAAACATTCATGCATTCATTGATTCGACCAAAAAACTAATGATAATCGGTAACATGTTTTCCATCAACAAAGTTTTAGTTGAGAACCGACATAGTGTGAAGCAAACCAAATTAAAACATAACATAAGACAACTAAAAAGCATTCATGAGGCATTATAAGTAACTGAATGCAATACATTAAAGTATGGTTTATTATAAAAAGATTACTTGTGCCCTTCCCCTTTTATTACCACCACCATTCTTCCCCAAGTTGACCTTTTTCCCTTTCTTTGAGTTATTCATTATCAAAGCCGCTTTACTTGCTTTCATCTGCATTTCTTTCCGAACTTGTTCAAAATTTTTTACTTCTAAAGAGACATGTGTAAAACCCAAAATCCTTAAAGCTTGCAAAATTACTAAAAAGCCCTTGGAATTAAAAATTTGCATAATTACTTAATTAAAATACCAAATAAATCCCAAATACTTGGAGATAAGCTACACATGATCCCAAATAATTTTGTACCAACATTTGCAACATTTTAAAGTAAATAAAAATAATTGTCACTCCATACATGCCCAAATAGGTACAATTTTATTTTTTTATTTGTACTTAACATAATTAAATCTTAAACATGGTAACTATTTAAAATAATTCAAAGATTGAATTTTTGTCCATTCTAGCCCCAAAATCTCGGCCCATATTCCAGTAATTCCCTATAATTGATTTACCAAATCCTCATTTTATTTATACATTCAAATAAATATTTTCCAAAACCCTAAATCTCTCTAAAAATGAAAAACGACGGCTCCAATTTTTCTGAGGTTCTTGGACAATTTTCTTGGGTTCTAGTACATACAAGTAAGGTGTGAAAAATACTTGGTGAGATTGGAGTTGCTTGGTTCGAAGTTTGGGAATTTATTTTGCCCGGATATTTCTAGCCGAGAGGATTAAATCCTTTTGGCTCATTTCTTGGTTTCCATTCGATTTGGGGTATTGTGTATCTTCCTTCATGCTCTTCTTATTCATCTTAAACATATAAAAATATACCATGCATCATATTTGGGCTAAAACAGTTAAAACAAATTCGAAACCCTAAAAACAAGGAAATTGATAATGGGCCTATATATATTTTTCTGGGTCTCTTTCATATTTTCTTGATGCTTGTACATGTTTATATGACTCTAATAAAATAGATTGATAATTGTTTGAAGCTTGGAAATCGTTGTGTTAATTTAGATAGGTCTTTAGCCGATTGGAAAATAATTAGAAAATGGATCGATGGCATGAAATGTTAGGGTTTATGATTTTTTTGGCTTAATTACGATGTAATTGATCTAAAATAAATGCTATGAAGTTTTGGAAAAATTAGGGTTAAGGATTTGTGATTTAATTAAATACCGATTATGTTTATTAAAATATAAGGGTGTGTTTTGCAATTATTGAAACTTGTTGGCTATTTTGAAACTTATTTTGGAACAGGGGAAATTCGTATAGAATGATACTTAGGGGTATAATGTGCAATTTGGATAATTAAAGGTTTATTTAGAATGATTATTATATAAAAGGGGTTATTTTGTTAATTTGGAAACTTGAGGGATTAATTATGTAAATACATATATTTGGCCTAAATTAATGTTAAGGGACTAAAATTGTAATTTTGTGATACTTGATGGACTTATGTGTTTATTCGGTTAATTATGTTATTTATATGTTAATTAGATAATTAAAAGGTTTATATTGTAAATATTATAACTAGAGGGACTAAAAATGTAAATATGAGATATTTTACATGGTTCGACCTGATTGTACTTGAGCTGTTTATGTCATTTCTATATAGTTGTGGTACTTATGTGATAATTATATTAGTTAAGGGTTTAATTATGGTAAATTGAATAATTAAAGGGTTAAATTGTAACTTTTGAAACTATAGGGGTGTAAAGTGTAAATATGGTATGTTTGGCTTATGCGACTTAAGTATAAATGTTATAATTTGAATAGTTTCATTTGTGACCCTAAACTTGTTATATTTACATTTTTAACCCTAAAACATATTATGTGACCTAATAAAACCCTAATTTTAGAAAACGTCTACAAAATGAAATCTTTGACATTTATGAACGTAAGAACTTGATAATATGATAAAACTAACCTATAAGAATATGTTAACATTTGGAAACTTGCTAATTTTGGAAATCTGCTAATTATGGAAACTTGCTATTTTTCAAAAGTACTATTTTTGGAAACCCTCTAAAATGGGAAACCTTCTAAATAAGGAAACTTACTAAAAATAGAAAGTACTCTAAAATGCTTAAGCTACTAAAAATGGAAAGATTACTAAAAGAGGTAACTTATGTAAATTGGGCTCTTCTTGATTCGTATCCTTTCTATTCTAGGTTCCGTGAAGCGGGAGTGACCTTTCTTCTTTCGTTTGATCTCGGTTGTTTGACTCGGTAAAGGTACAGATGTTCCGTACTCTTTCAGTAAGAGTGCACCCTTCCTCTATCTTGACTTTGTCTTTGATTTGTTATCGTATTATGATTCCGTTTGATTTTGATTATGATCCTTTGTACTTGGCTCTATGATTGATGTGCTTCATCGGTAATCACGATCCTATTGTTATTCGTTTGAACTCTTATGATTTGTTCGATAACCTTTTGTGACCTTAACCTTTGAACCTTTGTGAGACTTTGGATACTCTTTGGGATATTGTAACGGGAGGTGAAACCCTTGTGAGACTTTGAATGTTCTTTTGGGATAATATAACGGGAGTTGAAATTTCTTTTCTTAATTATGACATGGAAACATTTAAAGGAAAAACTATTTTTATAACGGCACTTTTAATATGATTTAAGATCACTTATCTATGGGATTTTTATAAATTTATAAAGACCACTTTTAAAGAACATTTATGCAAACCTTTATTAAAGATCATTTTTTTTTGTATGAATGTCATCTTTTGGAAGATCATTTCTAAATGAACCCTTGTTATAAACCTTTTTTTTAAATGAGATTGTACTACGAACCTTTTTAAGCAGGTGATGGGAACCTACTAATTTGAACTTTTGTTTAAAACTCTTATTATGACCCTTTGATCATGAACTTTGGGACTTTGGAACTTGGAATAGTGAACCTTGTGGATTGGAACCTTGTCTTTGATCTTCCCATTTGACCCATTGACATTGATCCTTTGATATTGATCCTTTGATTGACCCTTTGATATTGACCCNGGTCTTTAGCCGATTGGAAAATAATTAGAAAATGGATCGATGGCATGAAATGTTACGGTTTATGATTTTTTTTGGCTTAATTACGATGTAATTGATCTAAAATAAATGCTATGAAGTTTTGTAAAAATTAGGGTTAAGGATTTGTGATTTAATTAAATACCGATTATGTTTATTAAAATATAAGGGTGTGTTTTGCAATTATTGAAACTTGTTGGCTATTTTGAAACTTATTTTGGAACAGGGGAAATTCATATAGAATGATACTTAGGGGTATAATGTGCAATTTGGATAATTAAAGGTTTATTTTGAATGATTATTATATAAAAGGGGTTATTTTGTTAATTTGGAAACTTGAGTGATTAATTATGTAAATACATATATTTGGCCTAAATTAATGTTAAGGGACTAAAATTGTAATTTTTTGATACTTGATGGACTTATGTGTTTATTCGGTTAATTATGTTATTTATATGTTAATTAGATAATTAAAATGTTTATATTGTAAATATTATAACTAGAGGGACTAAAAATGTAAATATGGGATATTTTACATGGTTCGACCTGATTGTACTTGAGCTGTTTATGTCATTTCTATATAGTTGTGGTACTTATGTGATAATTATATTCGTTAAGGGTTTAATTATGGTAAATTGAATAATTAAAGGGTTAAATTGTAACTTTTGAAACTATAGGGGTGTAAAGTGTAAATCTGGTATGTTTGGCTTATGCGACTTAAGTATAAATGTTATAATTTGAATAGTTTCATTTGTGACCCTAAACTTGTTATATTTACACTTTTAACCCTAAAACATATTATGTGACCTAATAAAACCATAATTTTAGAAAACGTCTACAAAATGAAATCTTTGACATTTATGAACGTAAGAACTTGATAATATGATAAAAATAACCTATAAGAATATGTTAACATTTGGAAACTTGCTAATTTTGGAAATCTGCTAATTATGGAAACTTGCTATTTTTGGAAAGTACTATTTTTGGAAACCCTCTAAAATGGGAAACCTTCTAAATAAGGAAACTTACTAAAAATAGAAAGTACTCTAAAATGCTTAAGCTACTAAAAATGTAAAGATTACTAAAAGAGGTAACTTATGTAAATTGGGCTCTTCTTGATTCGTATCCTTTCTATTCTAGGTTGCGTGAAGCGGGAGTGACCTTTCTTCTTTCGTTTGATCTCGCTTGTTTGACTCGGTAAAGGTACAGATGTTCCGTACTCTTTCAGTAAGAGTGCACCCTTCCTCTATCTTGACTTTGTCTTTGATTTGTTATCGTATTATGATTCCGTTTGATCTTGATTATGATCCTTTGTACTTGGCTCTATGATTGATGTGCTTCATCGGTAATCACGATCCTATTGTTATTCGTTTGAACTCTTATGATTCGTTCAATAACCTTTTGTGACCTTAACCTTTGAACCTTTGTGAGACTTTGGATACTCTTTGGGATATTGTAACGGGAGGTGAAACCCTTGTGAGACTTTGAATGTTCTTTTGGGATAATATAACGGGAGGTGAAATTTCTTTTCTTAATTATGACATGGAAACATTTAAAGGAAAAACTATTTTTATAACGGCACTCTTAATATGATTTAAGATCACTTATCTATGGGATTTTTATAAATTCATAAAGACCACTTTTAAAGAACATTTATGCAAACCTTTATTAAAGATCATTTTTTTTTTGTATGAATGTCATCTTTTGGAAGATCTTTTCTAAATGAACCCTTGTTATAAACCTTTTTTTTTTAAATGAGATTGTACTACGAACCTTTTTAAGCAGGTGATGGGAACCTACTAATTTGAACTTTTGTTTAAAACTCTTATTATGACACTTTGATCATGAACTTTGGGATTTTGGAACTTGGAATAGTGAACCTTGTGGATTGGAACCTTGTCTTTGATCTTCCCATTTGACCCATTGACATTGATCCTTTGATATTGATCCTTTGATATTGATCCTTTGATTGACCCTTTGATATTGATCCTTGATATTGACCCTTTGGATATTGGACCTTTTGTTATTAAACCGTGACATTGAACTTTGATATTGAACCTTGACTACATGACCCTTCAGTATTTACCCAGGTATTACTTGTTGTGGAGTAGCCACAACCATAGCATTGATGCACCAATGTTATGTACTCTAGCGTGGTTGGAGAGATGTACCACGCCGTCCCCTTTTGATGTGATATGATATGCGCGCTTTATGATTTGTTATGGCCACTATGATTTGTTTGCGGGGGCGTATGGATGCATCCTAGATTTGTTTGTTTGATATTTGTTTGGGCTACGGCCATTATGATGACGACATGGATTGGACTACATATATATTTGTTTGGTGACTGGGCATGCGTGCATGCATCCCCTCACATTTTGGGAGCTAGCTACTCCACCCATTTGAGGACACCCCTCATACTGCATTTGGTATTCCGAGGACTCCCCTTCGAATACATGGTTACGAAGATGTGATATGGTTTGTTTGGATATTTGTTTGGCCTGGGGTAAATATACTGACACCTACACTCACCTGATACCTTGACCTTTTATCATACTTCCTTACCTTGTACTTATTATGCTTCTTTTGACTTTATTCATTGTATTTCATTTGTATTGTTTCTCTGCTTTTGCTTCGTTACCTGCATTTATATATCTGTTCACTGAGCTTTGTAAGCTCAGCTGCATTTCTTTTCTCATGCGGCGGGTTTAGTAGGAAGCTGGGTTTGTGGATGAGAGATCTTATTTTGGACTTAGAAGACTTCACCCTGATTAGCTACTGGCTGGACTTAGAGATGATTAGAAGTAATTGATGTTGGGCTTAGTATATTGTACTTGGGCTTAGTTCATCGTTCTTGCTCTTTCGTATTTTGTTTAGTTTTCTTTTTCTCTTGTAACCTTTGTATACTTTGTATTGGAAATGTATCTCCGTTTCGCTTGTGTTCTGATTTGACTCCATAATGTTACACTTTAGCCCTTCTCGGGTTGGGGTGTTACAACATGAGCATTATGAACCACACGATTCTTGTTCCCGGCTTTAAACCTATTATCATGCATTCCAAACCCTACAGCCAAAAACCACAAATATCAATATTCGTTCATAGTACGCCATCACATAAATGGCAGCATATGTTTAATAGAGAAAAACACATGTTTACGCATATCCTTCGTTTAGATTTAATAATGATACCATAAAATCCTAAAAAGCACCCACCATGAAATAATGTAATGTTTTTGAGACATTTTAAATAAATGGACAAAAAGTTTTCTAGGTTGTCCTGAACCGACCCATTGAAACTTATAAAATATTATCCATTTTAACCTTTACCCCACATCTCGAATAGTCTAACATTAACTGGTAGCAGAGTAAACTTCTTTCGAAACGAAATAAGAAAAAATATATAAAAGATTCTAAAGGCGGCTGGCATACCATTTAGACATGTTAATAGCTTGACACTGCTATCTTACTGTGTGACTTTTCTTTCCATTTTTTTATATATTTCAGTTTAAAATGGGATACCCTAATAGCTATTTACCACTTTGGCCAACAGTTTTTCCTATTGGAATTTCATCTTGTTTATGTTTACTCATATGAGATAAAGTAAAACACAAATCAACCCATCGATGTAAGTTAACGGGTCAAATTTTCTACCTCTATAATGTCACAATGCAAAAGGATATTCAGCTGCTCAATTTGGTTCACTGTACACACTCTCCATCGGCTCTGAGTTGCGTTTTTGTTGTTTCCTTCTTGATGTTTCTACATGGTTTGTCTAAGAACCTGTAATGTTTGGTGCACTAATCAAAATGGAGCATAACTATGACTTTAAATATAGGGATCAACAATGAATTTAGCAAGATGATTAGCAGGGTTTTCATTTCGAATATCACTATTTTTTTGACACATGCTTAAGAAAGCCTCATTTATTCGTGAATTCAACTTAAAGGGTGTAGAAATGTAAGATATACAATTGGTTCGAAATAATATTCAAAAACCATTTGATGTTCAATGTTGATTACCTGAACGTTTCAGTATGATGAAGATTAAATGTATAATCTGATATAGTGGAATCAAAATCGTGCAGCTCAGTTTGGTGTCCTTGAAGCAGGCGGGATTTAGATTTGCACATTTGATGGCTTGACGTTTATTCAAAAAACCTTTCACGGACAACTTCAATTAATAAAAAGTTAAAGTAATTAATACATAACAAATGTGGAATGCAAAGCAACCCACACTAATTAAAAAGAGGGATGTTTAAATAGAAAATAACAAAGAGAAAAAAAAAAGATTAAACAGTATTCCAAGATGTTTGTGGACTATTTAAAAGAAAATGTGAGAAACTTTAACATCCTGCATCATAAATGTATAATAAATGAAAAGATATTAATTAAGGAGTTGAGATACTCACTCGAGTTTATGAATCTCCTGATACGATGTGGTTCTTTATCGTTAAAAGCATAAGGTTTTCGAGCCAAAACTCCAAGTACGCCCTCAGCTTGTGCCAGTTCTTGGCAGTCTTTCAATATTTTTAGCGTGATATCTACAAAAGAAATGATAAATTCATAATCATTTAGTGTTGTAAAAACTTTATGACAATAGCTACAAAATAGCTCTTCAAGTAATCTATTGAGTGATCAGATTTCAGGATCTTAATTAGGCCAATCCATATAAATAGTAGATCAATGCATAATAGATTAAGGTATATTGCATATTTTACAGATTAACTAAAGGCATAATGTCCTCTTACCTTAATGTTCAAAATAAATATTAAGGCATAAATCTCAAATTGCTACATATTGAAAATTACTCACCAAAGAGATCAGCCTCAATGCATTTCAGTACCACCCAACCACGATTCTGTTGATTCCAACCATCATCTGCCATTTTATTGGAATTATCATACAGATATTCCACGGTGCCACGATTACCAAATAAAGCCGCCATGTACAGTGGCATCATTTCATTGCTACCCGGAATCGTCAATAGGCTTTTGTTCTTATCCACCATGATTTTAGCCATTCTGGTGTTCCCACCTGCAGTTGCTAAACAAAGGGCAGTGTTACCACTTTTATTTTGAAGCTCTAGGTCCTCCTTTTCCATTAATCCCACAAGAGATTCGACGAATTTAATGTTATGGGCTGAAGCTGCTATGTGAATTGCAGTTTCATGATTATCAGTAATGATATATCGAACCAGCTCTTTTCGTTCAGTAAGGATGAGATTAGTAGCTTCCCAATCTCCACTAATTGAAGCATCATATAGAGGAACACATGTATTGATGTAGTCATTTCTAAGAAGTCAAAAAGATAAGTTATAACGGCGTCAATAAGTCAAGCAGGTCCAAGGGAGCGTTAAACCTTCTAACTTGGCTTTTTTAACATAGTAGATTATTGCTATTATAGTTTTCTAATGATATTTACCACATTAATTATCCTATCAAATTCAGTAAAAGCAATGCATCCTCAATATAACATCATATAAATAAACAATATTGTTGACAACAAAACTTGGTAATGAAATAGATTTGGCAAAAAAGCAAATATTAAAGGTTTGATGCATGGCTTCTGATTGTACAAAAAGTTGCACATACCAGACCGTCAATGGTGATTAACGAAATTAGGGGTGATGGTGGTGATGCCGAGTGCAAGATAACCTGAAAATAAGAAATAGAAGACACTACGTTAAGTGATTGCGCAGGGGTGGGACCCTGCGAACCACCTCCGGCGTGTGAATAATTATTTGGTATGATAAGTTTAGTGAAATTCGTAGTAAAGTGGAGTTGTAGAGATTGCATACCAGACTTGTGACTCGTCCAAGACTATTTATAGGGGAAGAAAATAGCTTGGAGGAGTGCTTGCACGTTTTTAGGAGATCATGGGGGCGTCCCATGATTTTAGGAGATCATGGGGGCGTCCCATGATTTTAGGAGATCATGGGGGGTGTCCCATGATTTTTGGTAACCGCTAGGGGTTAGTGCCCCACTCTTCCTGGTTTAGTGGGAAGGCTAAGGAGAAAGAGGGGACGTGGGTAAGACCAGGTCATGAATTAGGCTCCTTCGAACAGTGATGGAGGGCCCCTTCGAACAGTGATGGAGGGCCCCTTCGAACAGTGATGGAGGGCCCTTCAAATAGTGATGGAGGCCCCTCCAAACCGTGAGAGAGGTTAGACACTATGAGTGCTTTGGATGAAGGTTGGCGGATTCCCTTGCGGTAGCCATTATGAATGACTTTACGGCACCATTATGTGTAGGACGAAGGTGTAGGCTTCATCCTTTAGAAGGGTACATCATTACCCTTTGTACAAATGGTAAGCTAAGTACCAGAGTGACGATAATGCTCGTTAGCAGAGCGGAGGGTACGTCATCAAGCCCCCCACTCTAATGTTATGCATGCGAAGAGTGCATGGCTTTAGACTTATCATTGCTTCGTTAAAACAACTTGTTAACAATTTCTACTACTTTTGTTTTGTCAAATCCAATATAAAAGTAGCTATACTTGTTTGACACTATCGTGGTGAATACCTCATTAAGCCCCCCAGTCTAATGTTATGACTTCGTAGGAGGCGTGAGATTAGGCTTAAATTGTCCTAAAACCCCTTATTATATAAGGAGCGTGTGTATTAGGTTTTGCCATATAACTTTCGCTTTTAGTTCTAAGTGAATTTCATCGGAACCTATTGTACATACGCTGAGTTGTCAAAAGGTACCAAGGTTTGCATGTAAACTTGGCTTTGTTTTATAATGCTTACGCCATAATGGCATATTATCGCATATATTAGGCTCTGTCAGGCTTCTGTACCTGATCCAAGGATCATGGGGGTGTCCCATGATTTTAGGCAACCACTTAGTTAATGATCCTCGATCCCTATCTTAGCGGGGAAGCCTTGACAGGGTTTTGAATGTGGGTTTGACTTGGTCTTATGAAACCTTTGTGTTAGTATCTTCGAAGAGCATACCCCGAAAGGCTTAAGGCTTCGATTGGCGAGTTCCCAACTGGTAACTAGATCAAAGATGATTAGTTTTACGCCAATAAAGATTTTAGGAGGTTTGCCAAGTGTATCGGAATGTAGTATCCGAAGTGAGTATGAAGGGGAGACCTTCAAACTGAACAGAGGGTATATCATCAAGCCCCTCTATCGAAAGCGATGTATATACCTTAAATGTGCATTCGATTTAAGTAATATAAACCTCAAAGGTTGTATATTTTGTATGTGTATGAAGCCTATGGACTTCATTTAAGCAAAGTAGTAGTCATTGGACAATTTACTTACCTTCTTTTGCTAGACTATGGCCTTTATACATGTTAAAATGATATCCCTTGTTTAGGATTTTATGTATCATAGGTGGGGAGTGATTTCCCTCACCTTTTATGTTCTCTGGGCTTCAGCCCGTCTTTGAACTATGTTTGTCTTTTGGGCTTCGGCCCTATGCTATGTATGATAGCACAATTTAAATCTACTAACGACGGACGGTGTCCCGCTTTTGTTATCATGCTTCTCTTCTCTAACGTTATTTATTAACGTTAATATACAACCTAAGGCTATAGTAGATAGATAACCTTATTGTGTGTACTTTGAACCAAGATTTTTAGCAATCGTATAATTTGACTGCTGACAGAGGGTCGCGACCCGCTCCGTCTTTGTCCTTTCGGTACAAAGGGCTTGGAATACCCTAAGACTCTTAGGAAAGTTAATGTGAATTGTAATGGATGTTGTTATTATACAAGACTTATGTGTCTTGAATCATCCTTCGAACATTGAAACTTGTAATACTTGGCTGAATAAATCTTTGTTGTATAAAACGGAACAAGAGATTCGAGGGAAATACGTTATATCATTAATTGGGTAGGGAGGATTACATCATTTGAAGAAATGAAAACTAGGACGCCTACCATTAATGCTTTTTTCTCAAAATGAGAAGAATGCAATACATGAATTGAAAACAAACAAAGTGTTTTGAAAGTGGTAAGTCTTATACGTAAAACTTATGGAATCGTCTCGTCAGAGACACTTATGAATTATGTGAACAGAGGCTATGCTCTGCAGTCGTCTCGATAGAGACTTATGGAATGCGTGAACAGAGGCCATGCTCTGTAATTGTCTCGACAGAGACACCATTGAATCAGAGGTTACGCTCTGTAATTGTGTAGACAGAGGCTTATGTCAGCATATGTGATGCTCCGTAGTCATATCGACAGAGACTTATGTCAACATGTGTGATACTCCATCATCTCAAAGTATATGATAATAGTATATAAGTTCTATACTAAAAGCAAAATTAAAGCTCTAAAAGTGGTTCTAGGAACATAAAGTATCCTCTGTCAATGTTGTACGATCTCTAATGATCATTGTGTCATATGCAGAGATTTATTTAAAGATGGTTTATAGTGTTCTTAATAAACATCAAAAGTTTCATATGTAGATAATATGCTTTGTAGTGAAACAGAGGCAATATAGCGTATTAGTTTCGTAGAAAACATACCAGATTGACAAAGGGTATCCTCTGTCATTATTGCACGGTCTTTGTTGCCTATCTTGTGATAGGCTTTGTGCGAAGGAAGGCTCCAACCCTACTTGAATGTCTCATTATGTGTTCCAATTCTTTAAATGAACCCTCACCAAGGTTTCATCGTAAGCTGCCACGAATACCCGAACGAAGGACTATTGATTTCGAGCCTTCTCCTTCGAACAAACCCGAGCAGAGGTTATGCCAAAGGCTATGACGGAGGCTGTAATAGAGGTTGTAGGCTACTGTGAGGGCTGCAACATAGGTTGCAGGCTGCTACAAAAGCTACCATAGAGGTTGCAGGCTGCTACAAAGGCTACCACCGAGGTTGAAGGCTACTGTGAGGGCTGCACCAGAGGTTGCAGGCTGCTACAAAAGCTACCATAGAGGTTGCAGGCTGCTACAAAGGCTGCCACCGGGGTTGCAAGCTATTGTGAGGGCTGCAACAGAGCCTACGACAAAGGTCACAAAGATTGCCACAGAGGTTTTTGAATTCAACCCTTCCTCTTAAAATGAACCCAAACAGAGACTCTTTTTTCATAGTTTGAACCCAAACAAGGGCTCTTACGAAGGCTATTGAACCTTCTTCGTAAAGTGAACCCAAACCGAGGCTACTACGAAGGTTATGGAACCTTCTTCGTATAATGAACCCAGAAGGAGGCCCCTACGAAGGTTATTGAATTTGAACCTTCTTCATAAAATGAACTGAGAAGGAGGCCCCTACGAAGGTTATTGAATTTGAACCTTCTTCATAAAATGAACTGAGAAGGAGGCCCCTACGAAGGTTATTGAATTTGGACCTTCTTCATAAAATGAACTGAGAAGGAGGCCCCTACGAAGGTTATTGAATTTGGACCTTCTTCATAAAATGAACTGAGAAGGAGGCCCCTACGTAGGTTATTGAATTTGGACCTTCTTCGTAAAATGAACTGAGAAGGAGGCCCCTACGAAGGTCATTAAATTTGGAACTTCTTCATAAAATGAACTGAGAAGGAGGCCCCTACGTAGGTTACTAAATTTGGACCTTCTTCATAAAATGAACTGAAAAGAGGACCCTTCTTCTCCAATTCAGAACATAATGCAGGCCGTAACAGAGACGGCTCTGTTTAAATCCGACAAAATCTATTGAAATGGTAAACATAAAGTTTGTGGTTGGAGGAAAATCTCGTGATGAGAGATAAAAGTGAAGATTTCAGTGGTGTTTCCATGCGGTAACAAGGATGTAGGGAATTGTGGTTGAATTCGACCGTTATTTATGGAAAACGGTTATTTAACTCGGAAAAACGGGACTTATTGTTGCGTGTCCGACGGATGGCGCCACTGATCGTACAAAAAGTTGCACATACCAGGCACTACGTTAAGTGATTGCGTAGGGGTGGGACCCTGCGAACCACCTCTGGCGTGTGAATAAGTATTTGGTATGATAAGTTTAGTGAAATTCATAGTAAAGTGGAGTTGTAGAGATTGTATACCAGACTTGTGACTCGTCCAAGACTATTTATAGGGGAAGAAAATAGCTTGGAGGAGTTCTTGCACGTTTTTAGGAGATCATGGGGGCGTCCCATGATTTTAGGAGATCATGGGGGTGTCCCATGATTTGTGGTAACCACTAGGACTTAGTGTCCCACTCTTCCTGGTTTAGTGGGAAGGCTAAGGAGAAAGAGGGGACGTGGGTAAGACCAGGTCATGAATTAGGCTCCTCCAAAGAGTGACGGAGGGCCCCTTCGAACAGTGATGGAGGGCCCTTCGAACAGTGATGGAGGCCCCTCCATACCGTGAGAGAGGTTAGACACTATGAGTGCTTTGGATGAAGGTTGGCGGATTCCCTTGCGGTAGCCATTATGAATGACTTTACGCCACCATTATGTGTAGGACGAAGGTGTAGGCTTCATCCTTTAGAAGGGTACATCATTACCCTTTGTACAAATGGTAAGCTAAGTACCTGAGTGACGATAACGCTCGTTTGCAGAGCGGAGGGTACGTCATCACCTTATTTTCAGCTTCATCCTATGCAAATCTTTCATGTGGAATATAGACACCGTTCTTTTCCCTAGCTGCCCTGAGATGTGCATAGATTGGAATACAATAAAGATTTATAAGCAACATTAAATCATTCTTGATTATGCCACAAATTATGGGTAATGCTAATGTGAGCAAACCTTGTTTCATTTTCTCGATTTCCAAATACATATCTTTGAGCAGCATAGCTTTAGACATTTTCTGATTTGCCTGCTGATGAGGCAAAAAGTGTTACGCTTTTAGGGGGTCATTTAAGCCCTAATCCGTAATTATTTGATCAAATATTACCTTAAATCGTTCCTTTTGTCATTTTAGGTACTTTGGAGAAGAATTCTGCAAAAGAAGGTATTTTGGACGTTTTTGGAGCATAAAAGTGAAGAAAACGACAAAGTCTTAAATTATGCTGGAAACAGTACCTAACGGCGTCACTCTTTACGAGGTGACGGCGTCACGCTTTGACAAAGAGGTGGATAATTTTACACTTGACGGGCCAGAAAGATTTTGAAGCATTTACACGTGACAGCGTCACGTGTTATTTCACCAAGGCCGTCACGTTATAAGTTAAAGAGAGACGGCCCAGAGGGTTTTAAAGAGGGACAGCGTCAAGAGTGGATCTGAGCAATCTGAGAAGAGTTTTGGCCGCGAGGTGACGGCGTCACAAGCTAAAACGTGACGCCGTCAAGTTGTAAAATATATATATAGTTTTCTAATTTTCATTCATTAAGTGTGTAACTTTTGGGAGAACTTTAGGGATAAACCCTAGGTCGTGGTTTACTGTATTTTCAGGGGTTTTTCACCCTTGAATCATCCATGTTCAATTAAAGATAAGTCTCCTTTCAAATCAATCAATATGTCTATGTGTTGCTTGATTACATCTTATGCTTGTCTTTACTTTAACATGCTAGGCTAGGTTTATCTTGTGTTTGCTTAGATCTAATGAAACTTAGCTATTGATTACTTGTTGTTGGGTTGTTATTGATTGTTGTGGGTGGGTGATGTCGATGTTAGGCTTAAGAAAACTGGCTAACCTCATATACGGTAACTTGCTTGAACATCTTAAGAAACATGAATCGGATGTGTACTACGATTATATGGTTGTATTTAATGCATAAGCGAATTCTAGTGATCCCATGTTAGGAGCTTTTAGTCGGCTCGACATAGGAGTGAAGTAGGAGCTTATAGAGTTAGGGAAGATCGTACACGGACCTACGAATGGTTTAAAGGAATACAACCCGTCATCCACACAATTGTAACAAACCAATTAACCGGTAAAAGATAGCTTGAGAGTAAGGAAATCTAAGTAAACACACTTTTCTCCATATAAGTTTCACAACCAATTTACCTTTCTTGTTATTTTATTTTATTTGCAATAGTAGATATTTGGGTTAGTTGATTAGCAACTAATTCCACCCACTCTTCCAAATACCCGAGATTTTACTTGCTTTCATAAAATATAAAAATACAAAAAGAATCATCCCTCAACCCTTAGACCTAAATTAGAGTAGTTTTCAATCCTAACGACACTATTCCCCGAGAGAACGATCAATCCCCCGGTACTTGCCACTTCACTATACTACATCGGTCAGGTACACTGCCTGGTGGGGGTTGTAAGCTGTGGAAAACTAAAAGGGGGGTTGAATAGTTTACCGCTTTTTAAGTTAATTATCCTTTTAAAACTTTTGTATAATCAAAGTTATAATCTATGATATACTTTTATTACTATTGACGATATAAACAAAGATACTATCAAAGATGTAAACCAAAAGATATTATGTAGCATGCAAGAATAAAGAAAGAAACGATCAAACCATGACACGAGTATATATCGTGGTTCGGCTACAAGGAACTCTATTTTCCTTGCCCTACATCCACGCCCCGAGTATCCAACTCGAGAGTTTCTTTCACTAGTCAACAAACCCCTTCTCGGTGGAGAAACCTTTACAATCGTCGTTTACACTTTTTCCGGTACAAAGCTAGATACCGAGTTCTAGTTCGAGGTAGAACCAACCTATCATCGCCTAATTCCTTTTACCGACACTAGGCTAGATGTCGAATTCTTTACATGGGTACAACCACTCCCATCGTTGCTTACACAATTTTACCGACGCTAAGTTGGATGTCGAGTTCTTTACACGGGTACAACCACTCCCTACACACTATGTATTTTGAGGCCTAAAATACAAACCGATCACTTCTACACATGATACAACTAACGTATAAACTACCGAAGTCTATACACAACAAAGATAACAAGTCTTGCAACTTATGAGTTGAAACTTGTAACTTCTTGGATGAACTTGTGAACTCCTTTGCTACATTAGAGAATCACACAAGTCAAATGTTACTGAGTTAGATGAGAGGATATGTGAATAATATAGCCTAAAGTGATGAGGGATTTCTTGCAAGTTGTTTGGTATTTAAAGACAACCAAGTGTCAGCTCTGGCGGAAACGGCGGCACCCTCAGAAGGGTTCCGCCCGTGTTCCCCCAGGGTTCTGCAAGAACTGACATGTCCAAACTAGCACACAAAGTAAATCCCTCCAAGACAAACAAGGTCACATCAATCTATATCATGCATTGTGATTGCTCCCCAAACGGTCAGGTTATATTAGTCAACCACTTGTGAATGGTCAACCATATAAGTCAAACTAATCAAGGGCGCAATGCAATTACACCAAAGGAGTACAGAATATCCCCGGGTCGTTTAATCCCAACGAGGTGTGAAATCTGTAATAAAACGAATTCGTGATCAGGAATATTGAACAGAAAAGGGTTATGAGTGTTTACAGTAAGGAATATAAAAAGAAATAGCTTAAACAAGCTATAAAAACAAACACTGGAAATCAGATTACTTAAAAACGTAAAAGAACTTAAAAACGTACGTTTAGGTTAAAATAAACGCAAACGTACAAAACGAAAGATCGAATTTTAACTATAGAAGAATTTGCATGTCTTAGCGACTTAAATGCAAATTAAATAAACTTAAAATATTTATTTATAATATAGAAACTTATTATAAAGTTAAGAAAACTTAAAAACCTAAAACGTGTACGTTTACGTTTAAATAAACGTCTACGTACGAAATAAAAAGTGAAAAGTGATCAATATAAATCCCACAAATGTGAAAATTATATTTTTGTGATCCTAATGACTTAAGAAAATTATTAGAAAATTAAAAATATTTATTAGACTTATTAATTAATTATTATTAATTAAAAACTATTTTAAACTATTTAATAATTACCTAAAATACAATTATATATGAATATAAGCTAAATAAATGAAATTTTAACTTTGAAAAATCTAAAATATTATAAAACTTATTTTAAAACTGAAAATATAATTATTACACTATTTATGTATTTATTATTAATTAATTACTATTTATTAATTATTAAAACTATTATTGATTTATTATAAATACTAAATAACCTAAGAAAAATCTGAAACTTTTTATATAATTCTTAAATAAATACAGGAACCTAGGAAAATTATAAAAACTATATGTCCTTAATGAAAATAAGCTAATAAGCAATTAAGCTCCTAAATAGAAGCTATCACTTAGCTTAAAAGTGATGTTTTTGTGTTTTTCTTTTTATGTACTTA
Source organism: Artemisia annua (assembly GCA_014162995.1). Taxonomy (NCBI): domain Eukaryota; kingdom Viridiplantae; phylum Streptophyta; class Magnoliopsida; order Asterales; family Asteraceae; genus Artemisia; species Artemisia annua. Next base: position 96,998 of record LBNU01017698.1, read on the forward strand.
ATAAACTACTGGAAGTAACAAAGTTTAATAAAAACAAAAAGTTAAGAAGTGAAAAATAAGCTGTGTGGAGCTTTTGAGCTTATTCAGTGAAGCTTATTGCTTCACAGTTTGATGTTTAAGCTTGTAAAAGCTTGGAATAAGCTCTACAAGTGAATAAAAAGAAAAGTACTATGTATGTAGGTGATATGAATGAGTTTGTTCACTGGATTTAGGTAATAAACTTTTTATAAGCTAATAAGCAAATCCAAGTAAACTAAAATCCAAACACCACTTGCAGTCTTATGTAATGGCAATTTAAGCTTAAGGAATAAGCTCAAAAGGCCAAATAATGAATTGAGATAGCAAGTAGAGCTGGAAAGGATGCCAAAAAGCCAAAGCTCACACAATGGGACCCACTGGTGAGCTTATTAGAGGCTTATGAAAAATGCCAAAACACACTGTATTGTTAACTGAACACAGGAATGGGACAAACAAAAAGCTCCTTGCAGCCCTAGTGTAAGGACTTGAAAATGAAAAATAAGTTTTGAACTTTGAAAATTGGAGGAATAGCTTTAGGAAAAGCTATAGGTCACAAGCTTAAGCTCAGTGATGAGCTTTTGGCAAGCTTGTGAAAGTTGCCTATGAACACTGAATACTCAGTGTATGCAAAGATATGGGACAAAGAATAAGCTGGTTGCAGGCTTATTAATTAAGCTTGAAAATGAAATTTAAGCTAAAAGACCTTGAGACTGGTTGCTTGGCTTCAAAAAGAAACAATGATCACAAGCTAAAGCTAATTGATGAACAAAATGCAAGCTTATGAAAAGTGCTTATGAAACTGTGCACAGGACACTTTCTCAGAAAAGTGCTAAAAGGATAAGCAAAATTAAGCAGTTTAACAAGCTAAATAAAAATTAACAAAAATACTATCATGCAGATTAGCAACAAGATTTTATGAATCCAAAAGCTCAAGTCCTATAATCCAATATTAAGTTCACAATAAAATTCACATGTTTATTCAAAAACTTTTTCTAGGAACTTTTGACTTTTTGATTGAACACTAACTTTGACTTTGGTGAACTTCTACCCTAATTTACTGATTATTTATGTTATATTAAGCTATAAGATCATGAAATTAAGCTAGAGTAACAAGTATTAAGCTAGTATGTAGATTATGGACCTATAAATGCTAATAGATAACAAATTAAGTGAGATTGTAAGTCATTTTGACTTTTTTTAAGAACAAGTACTGGTTTTATGTTTCCACTGACCTAATTAAACCTATTGAAACATGTCTGAGCCAAAAACAACCACAAAAACAAACTAGAACACACAGATCTCTATTGAGCCAAACACTCCTTAAAAGTCACAGATTTTTAGATTTCAAAGCATGAGGCTAATTAAGACCATGACACTGATATGTAATGACTTAATATGCTATAATAAGATTAATTAAGCATATAAATACTAACAATAACTACTAGAACTAATAGATCATGAATACACTAATTTGGCAGTTAAAATAGAAATATGAGCAACTAAGAATATAGATTAACAAGCTATAGAATTTAAGTAATATTTCAACTAAAAATCACCAATAAACACAAATAAACAAGGTTAAGCAGAATATAAGCTACTACACAGTAACTAGCAACTTTTTAGAAAGAGGCTTACAAGATGTCAATACTGCTTAGAACCAAGAACAAGGACCAAGAACACACCCTATAGCTTCCCAAGAAGAACTAAACCAAGGGCAATCCACAATACACCCTGCTCCATGCTTGATTCTTCATGAACACTGATTTTTTATTTTTCATTATTTTTCTTGTGATTTTTTTGAGTATTTTTGCTTATAACTATCACACTGGATTTTAAGGTCTCTAATAGCTCTTAGAAGCTATTTAGGAGCTTACATGAGCTTAGAAGTCCAAATACAATACTAATAACAACATCACAGTGAACTTGTGATTTTGAGGAAATTTAAGCATAAACTAAAAATGGAATCAAACACTGAAATTGATGACTGAAAAAGATTTATTATACACTGGTAACATGAAATACAAAGGTTTAAAGTTTAATTGTGCACTGGAGAATTTAAAACATTAAGAACGACATAACTAAGACAAAATTACACTAGATA
>LBNU01017706.1:0-13264 GCA_014162995.1 Artemisia annua
GTGCTGCAGTTCCTTCACATAAAGTACATTTTCAAAGTCCAGCATGGGTGTTCTGATAGTTCCTTTTCCTGTGATTCTACCATTTCCTCCACCAAAGGTCACATTTCCTCCACTTGCTATGGGTACAAAGTTAATCATCTTTTCTCTGTTTCCTGACATGCTCCTTGAACAGCCACTATCTACTATGCCAACTTCTTTACTTAGTAAGGGATGATCCTACAATAACAACAAAAAATATACAAAATATAAGTATACTTTGGAGACTCAAGTCATTACTGACTTGAGCCTGCCTTTTGGATCATAAGAAGTAGGCCATGTAGATGTATAAGGTCCACCATTGTTCTTGGATCTTCTTTGATAATTAGATCCCCAGTTAGTCCAAGAACAACCTGCTGAGGGCTTAACAGCAGTATCCCATGGTCCCCCCAACCCATATACATAGGTTGATAATAACTAGGCCAATAACCATTTTGATAATAAGACGAAACAGATCTAGGGAATGGTCTTGCAACATGTCTTTTCCTATATGATGAAAAAGTTCTATTAGCAGAAACTGATGCATCAGCAGATGCTGATTTATCAGCAGTATTGTATCTGCTGTTAGATTGAGTTGCTTGTGGAATATAAGCAGGTATGTCATCAACACGTTTCCACATTGGTCTAGTTGTCTTAGCACAATCACCCATTCTTTGCTCATGAAACTTACAATCCTTAATTAAATGAGATTTGCTTCCACACACAAAACATTTCTTCTTTCTAGAAGATTTATCAACAAAAGAAGTTCTATTGAAAGCATTCAAACCACAAACATTAACAGAATTGTTTTTGACAGAATTAACATTATTGTTTTGCAAAGAATTAAATAACAAGTCTTCAGTAGAAACTGTCTTTGAATGAGATTCATCAGCAGCAACTCCTAGAGGCTTGTTTGAGGACTTGGGTGAAGGCTTGAAAGAGGTCTTGGGAGGGTCTGACTTATCACTTGAATCACAGCTTTCATAGGCAGTAGACCCTTTTTCAGAAGACTTGTCACTGCAAGAGACAGAGTCAGCATCATTAGTAACAGGGTCAGATAAGTCACTTGACTTTTTGCCATATAAATGATGTGATCCATCAAAGTCAACTGTAATGGATAGGTCAATGGGCATATGTTCACCTCTAATGGGACCAGGGACAGCATGTAAGGTGCCTTCTTTAACATAGTTTGCTAATCCTGCTGGTGTAGTTTTTCTACTGTCATCCCTAGCTTCTAATCCTACATATTTCTTAAAACCTAAACCTATACCAGAATTTACAGCTTGACTACCATACAAACTTCTAGCTAAATTATCACCTGATATTAACCACTTCTTATGTGTAGCTATTTCATTATCTAGCTTCTCTTGAAGAACTTGTTTATCAGATTCTAAATTAGCTTTTAACTTCTTAGTATAGATTAACTCATCTTGAGCACATTTTAATTCCTGTTTCAACCCTTTTATTTCCTCCTCATAAGCAACTTGATTCTTTTGAAACCAAATCTTTTGTTTTTCTACTATCTTTAGACCACGTTTATATGACTCAAGGTCTTTATAACACTCATTATATTTAGGTTTCAATTCATCATATTGTTCTTTAAGTTCATTATATCTTATACTACAACCAAACACACAGTTATGTACCTGAGAGATGCCCATAAGAGCAAATTGATCATGAGAATCCTCTGAAGTACAGCTTGCCAGCAATCCACTCTGATCACTATCACCATCACTCCTCTCATGAGCCTTCCAGTCAACATGATCATCCAGAGTGATCAAAGCTGTGGGATATCCAGTTTTTGCAGTATCAACTTCCCCTTGTTTCTGCTGATAGGTAGAATACCTAACCTCATCAGTAGATTTCCTATCCTTGCATTCTCTAGAGAAGTGACCCATTTGACCACAAGTGTAACACTTGATCTTCCTTCTGTCAAACCTGGCTGAATCCCTGCCATTGAAACCAAACTTCCTCCCAGCCTTTTTCTCAAATCTCTTGATGCTTAATGAAAGCATAGCCACCTGCCACTTCAAGTTCATCTCTTCCATATCCAATGGATCCACCTGTTCAAAGTCCTCATAGGAGAGTTGCTGCTGAGATTCACAATCAGCAACAAAGGAGTGAAGTACATCTTCCAACACACTACCAGAAGAATGTGATTTGGTTGGTGTGTATGAAGATGATGCAGTTGAAATTGGACTTGAACTAGGAGGCATTATATTGGATGTAGAACCAACAAAAGCTGAGTAATTTGGAGTAGTTGAGCGAATAGGACTTTTGACATCTGGTTCAAGAGTTTTGAGCTTGTTGTATAAATCATCAAAGCTCATCATATCCAATCCACCCTTGGCTTTGAGTGCAATACTTACTTGAAGCCATGATGGAGGCAAGGATCTTAAGAATTTAGCATTGCAATCTTCATTGTCTGGCCTTGCCTTCAGCTGATTCAATTGACTCAGAATCTTGTGAAATTTGTCATAACCCTTGTGTATACCTTCTTCCTCAGTGATCTGAAACTCTTGAAACTGCTGCTTCAGCATTGACTTCCTCATCCTTCTTGACTCATCATTCCCACCAAATCTAGCTTTAATTGCCATCCAGAGATCCTTTGCATCAGACATGAAGTGAAAGTCACCCAAGTGGTCTGGAGGTATAGCTTGAAGAAGTATAGTTCTAACTTTGTTTTCCCTCTGAAGAGCAAGAACCTCTTCAGCAGATGTGGGATCAAGATAGTATATTCTACCATCTGCATCAGTTCCAGTCCTCTTTGGACTATTACCTTTAAGTACTACCTTCCAAAGATTATGGTCAATGTTGGTAATCCAGTTCTGCATCTGCATTGCCCAGAGTTCATACTCTTCTTTCTTAAGGTAAGGGAATTTTGCATTGCTGTTTGAGAGAGTGAAGTGATGTAGGGATTTTGTGTTTTGATTGTGTGTTGTATCTGACTCAGCATCAGATCCAGACATTATGTAAAGTTGTGTTGTTGAGGAGTTTAAAGAATTGATTTTCTTAGTATCAAAGAGACTCTCCCGAGGCTCTGATACCACTTGTTGAATCTCTTTCATCTTGATAGATCTTGTAGCTCTCGTTGATCGTTAGCAGTGTCTATGTAATCACAAAAACTCTAATAGAGAATCTCCAAAGCTTGTACTCTAATGTGGAAAACAAATACAAGCATAAACAATAAATACTAAGAACGCTTAATCCTCTATGGATTATATATTGAAAACTTGTAAACTCGTTCGTTTTTTCAAACATAAACTTGTGTTCCTTTTATAGACAAGGAACCCTAACCTAAACCGTTTCCCAAGAAACGTATCTTCTATAAACTTTTAAATAATATGCATTATCTTTTCCTAATATAACTCATGCATATCCTAACTACATTACATAATACGCGCTTTTACTAAGTCCGCAGAAACTAAACATGCTGAACTATGTCTTCAGCAGTAATACTTCATCAGCAGAATCTGGTCTTCAGCAGATTCCCTTCAGCAGTAACCATCAGTGGAATTCACACTCAGCAGAATTCCCAACAGAGGAACCGACCCACCCATCAACCCATATAGTCCGGGTAGTTTTAGGATGAAGGAAGCCATTCACTCACCCCCTTCACCTCACGTGGCATATTTCCGCCCTAAGGGTGTGTATCACTACTTTCACCCGCACTTAATCCTAAGTGTAGGGAAAACCTCGCTTATTTCCGTTAAATAAGGGTAGAGTCAGGCTCGTGACTCGAACAAAACCAAGCGCTTCTTGGGAGGCAACCCAAGCTTTTTAATTGTTTGCTTGTTTATTTATTTTTATTTGCTTCCGTATGCATATTTCATTCTTGTTATTTATTGTTCATGTATCAAATAGAAATTGTAAAAATGCTTTATTTTATTTTTAACCTCGTCTTAATTATATATAAATGTATTTTGCAAAAGATAAGTGTAAGAGAAATCCAAATTTGTTTTAAAGAACGAATTGAACATGAACGATAACAATAAGATATAAATATGCATATTAGTATTTGTTTGAGTCAAATGCTTGTATCGAGTCATAATGAATGTTTTGCAGGATTCCAGGAATTAAAGCATAGGTTTTTCTAGAAATTTTTCGGAAACAAAGTATAAGAATTCTGTCAGATCAATTCTGACGGCATCAAGTTCTACAACTTGACGACGTTAGGTGTAATTTTCTGAAAATTTTCCAGGTTTTTGTTTTTCTGCCGGAATTGTAAAGTTTCGTAAAATCTGTAATTTATAAACTCCAGGAATCTGCAAAACATTCATTCCACAAGCATTATATCTTTACTTGCTTTCTAGGATTTACTTTTATATAGAGTTTACCGCCGATTTTACGCAAGGTTTTCTTGTGTGTTTTCTTAGTTATTTAACAGGTTATATTGGACAAGAAGATGTACATGCAAGACATCAAGTTTTTGGCGCCGCTTTAATCTTAAGTTTTCACATTTTCTTGGAGGATGATTTAACCATGTTACCACATCATCCACACCGAACGAATCAGGGGAGTATTTGTTTCATTTATTTTTTATTTATCTTTACTTTATTACTTTTTAAGAACATTGGGGACAATGTTCAACTTAAGTGTAAGGGGGGTAAATGGGGATGCCTTAGAAATTACAATTAAACTTGATTTTTGTTTTGTTTAATAGTAGATATGTAATAAAACTAAGAGAAATATCTGTTAGGGTAATTTTAGCACCAAATTTAAATTTTTTTACAACATTTAGGAGTGAAACTTTAGTCTTAATAAGCGTCTCATGGATAGGAGTTATATGACTAGCACAAAAACAGTACCGCTCAAAAAATTCCACCCCAAATATCTGAGGTTCGCCCCTAGATTTGTTAAGAAATAACATTCATTATTAGTGCTTGTGAGTGTACCGGTAGTACTTAGATTTTAGAACTTGCGTTAGCGATGCATCCTGAGACCACAAGTGAGACTATATTCGTGTAGTTAGGATTTACTACATAATAAGATGCATTAGGATAACCTATGTTTTACACCTGTTTTTATAATTACATTGACTTCATTGGTCAAGTAATTGTCCCACACCTTTGCGATGTACTCATTTTTAGTACACGATACCCATAGTACACCCCTCAGAGCCTTTCTTTTTTGTTTCTAACTTTAAGCATTTTACTTAAAGGAAGAATTTTTTTACAATCCACCTCCAAATGTACACCCAAATCGCCTTAGCCTTCCTTGTATGCACTCATCTTTAGTGCATTATTGTTACTCCCTCCGTCTCATAATAAGTGTTCACTTTGAATTTTTTGAGTCTTTCTTTTTCAAGTTTGACCGTAAATGTTTTTATTTGTGTTATATAATACTTGATGAAAATTATACCAAATGAAAATACGTTTAAAATTCAATCCATTCATATATTTTTCATCAAGCATCATATAACACAATTATAAATATTTATAGTCAAAGTTTAATAAGAAAGACTAAAAAAAGTCAAAGTGGACATGTTTAAACCCTTTGTTAATTGTCTAATTGGTTACATGGTTGCTAAGTCGAGTCATATCTTGTACATATTGTTTTGGGACGATTGGGACTTATGGGTAAAGTACTAGTGTTATGGAGTAATGGGGAAGAACATCATTTATTACCCCCATATGTGCGTTAATGTTTTAAAGTACTCCAAATATTTCGATTATCTTGATTCCAGTCTTTATTTTGATTCATGTAAAAGTTCAAGTGTAAGGGGAGAACGAACCCCCTTGATGTATTATTTTGGATGGTAGGGCAAGAATGTATGCAAAAAAAATGGAAAAAGACAAGTGAAAAAAAATATACGGACTACCATCCCGTTCTTTTTATTTAATTTATGTTTATGTTATTTCGTAGTTAGCTCAAGTTGAGTTGAGTCTTAGCTTAGCAACGCCGCATTGTGCATGTAATTGACTAAGACAATTGACTTGCCACCAGTTAAAATATCCCGTATCCAACAAACCGTGTTTTCCATATCCCCACACCTAACATTATAACCCTTGAAAAGCCCTCTTTGATAGTTTTCCTAGGTGCTTACGCCAAGTGGTGGAGGTTTTTGATCCTTTCCCAAGCCTATGGTAATCTATTTACTATGACAGGTAGTGAGAGATATTTTTCCATTTCCATTTGTGATATATAGGTTTATAACACCCGAGAGATGAGAGTATCCAAACACTGAATTTGAGGTGCTAGTGAATAATTTCCGTGCTTATTTTGATTGAGGTAGAACGATCACTTGTTGTAATTACTTTTATATTAATGTTAAATGACCCTTAACTTGTATTTTGATTGGTATAAAAGCTCATTTGCTTGAGGACAAGCAAATCTCAAGTGTAAGGGTATTTGATAAGGAAATATTTGTTACGCTTTTAGGGGTCATTTAAGCCCTAAATCGTGATATAATGATCAAATATTACCTCAAATCGTTCCTTCTGTCATTTTAGGTACTTTGGACGAGAATTCTGGAAAATGGAGCATTTTGGACGTTTTTGGAGTTAAAAGTGAAGAAAACGAAAAAGTTAAGAAACCATGCTGGAAATTGTACCTGACGGCGTCAAGAGTCACAAGGTGACGCCGTCACTTGATGAATCAAGAGGTGGATGATTATTTACACTTGACGCGCCAGAGTAGGATTTGAATAATACAACGTGACGGCGTCACGTTATAAAAGGTGTAGACCGTCACGTATGATCACAAAGAGAGACGGCCCATAAGACTTCCAAGGGGGACGGCGTTAAGAAGCTGGAGTGGACGACAAGAAACTCTAATAGCGGCGAGATGACGGTGTCAGGGTCCAAAAGCTGACGCCGTCACTTTTGTAAATCTATATATAGTTTTGGATTTTTCATTCATAAGTGTGGAACTTTTGTGACCCTACCCGAATTTTACAGCTTTTGTAAGGGTTCCAAACCCTTCTTTCATCCATGTTTAATTGAAGATAAGTTTACCTTTTAATCATTCAATATGTCTATGTGTTGTTTGATTATCTTTTATGCTTGTCTTTCTTTTAACATGCTAGCTTAGGTTTTTTAGTGTTTGCTTAGATCTTATGAAACCTAGCTATTAATTATTGATTGTTGGTTTGTTTAATTGTATTGGGTGATTGATTTCGCGTTAGGCTCAAGAAAACTGGCCAATCTCCTGTATGGTAATGTGCTTGAACGTCTTGGGAAACGTTTCTCGGTTGTGTACACCGATGTCATTGGTTGTTTTTAATGCATAAGTGACTATTAAGGAGGCCATGATAAGATACTAAACGTGTCGTCATAGGAAGAGATAAAAGCTTATAGAGTTGGGGAAGGACGTACACGCCCCCACGACTGGTATTAAGGAAAACATCCCTCATCCAAACAATTATAACAAACCGATTAATTAATTAGAAATAGCTAGGGAGTAGTGAAATCTAAGTAAACACATTTTCTCATCATAAAAAGTTCACCAATTTACTTTTCTGTTTATTTTATTTTATTTGCATATGTAGTTATTTGGGTTAGTTGACTAGCAACTAATTCCGCACACTCTTCAAATACCCGAGATTTTTACTTTGCTTTCATAAAATATAAAAAATACAAAAAGAATCATCCCTCACCTTTAGACCTAGTTTACATAGCTTTCAATATAATGACACTTTTCTCCTAGAGAACGATCAATCCCCCGGTACTTGCCACTCACTATGCTACATTGGTCAGGTACACTGCCTGGTGGGGATTGCAAGCTTTCAAGATCCCATGAGAAGTAAAACCTTTTGCAAGGTTGCAAAACCACGCATCAACATGGAAGAATCAAAACGCCTACGGGAAAAACCAACACGAATAGCATAACCTATAAACCGTTGAAAACAAGCACAAGGTGTCTGCCTCAACCCATGTAAGGACTGTTGTAACTGACAAACATGGTGTGGGAACCAAGAGTCCCCAAATCCTGGTGGCTGATAAATAAAATTTGTCTTTAATAGATCACCGTTAGGAAAAGCATTCTTAACATCGAGCTTGTGAATAGGCCGGTTACGAGACAAAGCGAGACTAAGAAATGTATGAATGGTCCCAAATAATTCTCCTTTGAAGTTCGTACACACCCCCACGACTGGTATTAAGGAATGCAACCCGTCATCCACGCAATTATAACACACTAATCAACCGGTAAAAGTTAGTTAGAGAGTAATGAAGTCTAAGTAAACACACATCTCTCCATATTAGTTTTCACAACCATTTTATTTTCAGTTATTTTATTTTATTTGCATTTGTAGTTATTTGGGTTAGTTGACTAGCAACTAATTCCGCCCACTCCTTCAAACCCGAGATAATTTTACTTGCTTTCCTAAAAACATAAAATACAAAAAGAATCTTCCCTCACCCTTAGACCTATTAGAGTAGTTTTTCAATCCTAACGACACTATTCCCCTAGAGAACGATCAATCCCTCGGTACTTGCCACTACACTATACTACATCGGTCAGGTACACTGCCTGGTGGGGATTGCAAGCCTCTTAAGATCCCTTGAGAGGTAAAACATGTTTTAAGGTCGCAAAACCACGCATCAATCACCGTTAGGAAAAGCATTCTTAACATCGAGCTTATGAACAGGCCGGTTACGAGACAAAGCAAGACTAAGAAATGTATGAATGGTCCCAAATAATTCTCCTTTGAGTGGATAGCTTTTCGTACAAGTTTAGGCATCTCTCTCTCTCTCTCTCTCTCTCTCTCTCTCTCTCTCTCTTTGTTACGCCCCATGCCCGATTTGACTAAAAATTTAAAACTTTTCGCGAAAACGATATGACCCAAAAACGACCTCTTGATACTCTTTTACGAACTGACAACAATCTGATGGAAACCAACTCTTAAGACTATTTTTAAATGAAACTAGACTCAATTACCTTTAAAACAATGGGTGGCACGACTTCCAAAGAGCCACGTTTGGTTTTCTACAAAACAAAGAAAATGACTAAAAACTGGAAAACCTCTCTTATGCACTAAGGAACTCTAAAGTGCACTATAGCACCTCTTATGCACTAGGTATCCCTCAAGTGCACTACAACCCTTCTTATGAACTAAGGACTCCTCAAATAAACTACAACCCATTTTATGCATTAAAGGACCCCTCTTGTGCACTATTATCCCTCTTGTGCACTATAGGAACCCTAAAGTGCACTATTATCTCAAAATGACCCGTAACACCTTTAAACATTAAAGCAACACTTTAGACCTATATTTAGGCACATGTAATCAACATTAAGCTAAAAATATACCATATACATCATTTCCCAAAATTCTTGACCCGTTTAACCCAAAATGGGTAAAAAAGGACCTTGTCCCAAACTACCTTTCTTCTGCATGACCCTTTTGTGCACTTTTGATCCATTTTCCGGAAATACGTCTTCTATAGCATGACATAACACCAAAACTTCCAGAAATCATTAGGACATTATAAACATAAAATATATGCATAAACTTGGTCATAACGACCCGCGGAAACGTGCTTTACAAAGTGACGGGTGTTATGCCAAACACCCATTTTGACCCATTTGCATACACTATTCTTACACAACTTACCAAACCATTACGTCAACACCAAGAGCTAGACTTGGAAACTTGAAAACAACGTTTATAAACACATTTGCAAAGACTCGGGGTTCAACCATGATTTAGCTCGGCATCTACTATTAAGCTCCTACGCATTTACCAAAAACTTCCAATTCCATGCTTTCAAATTCTAGGTCTTTAGTAAAGACCTTAATTCCTCCACTTATAAACCTACAAAACGGTTAGACAACTACACCGTGAGTTTTCACTTAGTAAGTAAAAGACATAACAAGTTATCATATATCATTTAACACATTTGCATCATAAATTACACTTACTAGTAAAAGAGACTACAATTATACCATTACTTGCCTTCTTCCACTTCCACATAAGTTTCACACATCATATGTTGGGTACCAATATGTTGAGCATGCTTACATTGACTGTGAATCCCCAATCAACGTAATTTCCTCAAGTCTTTATAGCCACATCATGAACAAACCACTTGAACCTAGGAAAGACCCAAAGTATCCTGGCCGAGTTTGTAACTTCGTTAGAAGGGTTAAAGGTATTCATGTCCTTGTCGGAAATTTTACCTTTGTCACAGACTTCATGGTCCATGAAGATTTGGCTAGTGTTGTTGATTGCCGCTTATCTCAAGTTGTGTTAGGGAAACCATTTGTTGAGGTGTCCAATTTGGATTATGATCGTTTAAGAGGCACAATTCAGTTTTCTAGTAACATTGATAAAATCACTTATAGGATGCCCTATAAGGCAAAAGAATTTCGGTTTGTGCCCCGGTTAGACAAAGATTACATTGGTGCAGTTGAGGACATCAATGATGAGGATAAGGAGAAAGGCATGAACTATGTTTGGAATAAGAGAAGCCTTTATTATAAAGATTGCTTGAACCTCGGACCTAAATACAAAGTTGACATGGAGGTTGTTAGGATGATTAGAGAGGCAATGGAGAAGCAAAACGGAAAAACGTAGAACCCGTGACTTTGAGTCTAGCTACAAGACTCGTTAATAAAGAAAAGCGCTTCTTGGGAGGCAACCCAAGCTTTGTGTGTTTTGTTTGTTTGTTTATTTGATTTTATTTGTTTCCGTATGTATGATATTTCTTGTTATTGATTCATGATTCAAACTAACTTGTGAAAATGCTTTATTTTGCTTTTAACTTCGTCTTAACTACATATAAAGGTATTTTACAAAAGCTAAGTGTAAGGGAAATCTAAATCGGTTTATAAGAACGAATGAACATGAATCATAACAATGTAAATTAACATACATATTAGTATTTGTTTGAGTCAAATGCTTGTATCGAGTCATAATGAATTTTTGCAGGAATTCCAGGAAGTAAGCTCTAGTTTTTCCAGAATTTTTCGGGAAACTTAACATGAGAATTCTGTCAGATCATTTCTGACGGCGTCAGGCATTACAACCTGACGGCGTCAGGCAATAATTTTCTGCAATTTTTGAAAGTTTTGTTTTTCATCCGGAAATAAAAAGTTTTGTTAATTCTCTAACTTATAATCTCCAGGAATTCTGCAAAAATATTCATTCCACAAGCATTATATCCTATTATAGATTATACCGCCGATTTTGGACAAGAAGATGATTTATATTTTGGAAGGGAAGCTTTGAGCGTTCATCTTTCTTGGAAGAAGATCTAACCATGTTACCTCAATATCCACATCAAACGAATTAGGGGAGTATTTGATTTCATTCTTTCATTTTATTTACTTTTACATCTTCTATTTGAACATTGGGGACAACGTTCGGTTTAAGTGTAAGGGGTAAATGAAGGCACCTTAGAGAATACAATTGCGCTTGATTTTCGTTTGTTTGATAGTAAATTTGTAATAAAACCGAGAGAAATATTTGTTAGGGCAATTTTAGCGCCAATTTAAATTTTTTTACAACATTTAGAAGTGAAACCTTGATCTTAATAAGCGTCTCATGGATAGGAAATTATAGGAATAGCACAAAACCGTACCACTAAAAAATTTTCCACCCCAAATATGTGAGGTTCGCCCCTAGAATTGGTAGGAAAAGCATTCATTCTTGATGCTATGATGTGTGTACCGGTAGCACTTAGATTCTAGAACTTGCGTTAGGACCATCTCAAATCAACAAGTGAGACTACATTCGTGTAGTTAGATCTACTACATGATAAGAGGCATTAGGAATTTAGGATTAACCCTTTGTTTTTACACCCGTGTTTTTGTTATAATTACATTGGCTACATTGGTCAAGTAATTCTCCCAAACCCTTTGTGTTGTACCCATTTTTGGTGCACGATACCCCTAGCACACCCCTCCGAGCCTATCTTTTCATTTTGACCTTTGAGCATCTTACTCAAAGTGAGAATTTGTTACACCCCACTTAAATGTACACCCAAATTGCCTTAGCCTACCTTGTATGCACTCACCTTTAGTGCATTATTGTGACAACATTTGTTAAACCCCTTGTTAATTATCTAATTGATTACATGGTTGCTAAGTCGAGTCATATCCTTGTACATATTGTTTTGGGACGATTGGGACTCATGGGTAAAGTACTAGTGTAATGGAGTAATGGGGAAGAACAACATTATTACCCCCATATGTGCTAAATATTTTAAAAGTACTCCAAGTTTTTCAATTATCTTAATTCGAGTCATTAGAATAGTTAATTGTAAAGTTATGTAAAAGTTCAAGTGTAAGGGGAGAACTGAGGCCCCTATGATGTATTATTTTGGATGGTAGGGCAAGGAAAAAAAATCAAGAAAAATACAAAAAAAATGTGAAAAAGAAAAGTAGAAAAAACATACGGACTACCATCCCGTTTCTTTTATGTTTGTTTATGTTTTTGTTATTTTGTTTTTAGCTTAAGATTGAGTCGAGTCTTGGCTTAGCAACATTGTATAGTGCATGTATTTGATCATGATAATTAACTCGCCACCATTAAAATACCCTTATTCCAACCAAACCGTGTTTATCATATCCCTACACCTTACGTTACAACCCTTTTGAAAGCCCTCTTTGATAGTTTATCTTAGGTGCTTACGCCTAGTGGAGGAGTAATTGATCCTCTCCCAAGCCTATGGTAATTTATTTGCTATGACAGGTAGTGAGAGATATTTTCCGTTTTCATTTATGAGATATAATTCTATGACACTTGAGAGATGAGAGTATCCAAACACTATTTGTGAGGTGCTAGTGTGTGATTTCCGTGCTTATTATGATTAGGGTCGAATAACTATTTGTTGTAATTACTTTTATATTTGTGTTAAATGACTCCTAACTCATATTTTGAGTGGAATAAAAGCTCATTTGCTTGAGGACAAGCAAATTCCAAGTGTAAGGGTATTTGATGAGACGAAAAGTGTACCCGTTTTAAGGGGTCATTTAAGCCCTAATTCGAGTAAATGTGATCAAATATTGCCCTAAATCGTTCCTTTTGTCATTTTAGGTACTTTTGAGAAGAATTATGGAAAACATGCATATTTGGACGTTTTTGGAGCATAAAAGTGAAGAAAACGACAAAGTCTAAAAAGAAGCTGGGAAACCTTCCTGATGGCGTCAGAGTCACAAGGTGACGCCGTCAGCCAACGTTGACAAAGGAGTAAAATCAGATTACACTAGACGCCCTAGGAAGAAAACAAGATGTTTACACCTGACGGCGTCAGGTGTTAGAGGAAGTAGGCCGTCAGGTGTTAACTTAAAGAGTGACGGCCCA
>LBNU01017706.1:13874-25077 GCA_014162995.1 Artemisia annua
ATTGCAATTGTAGTTTTTGGGTTAGTTGACTATCAACTAATTCCACCTACTCCTCCAAAACCCGAGATTTTACTTGCTTTCATAAAAATATAAAAATACAAAAATAATCTTCCTTCACCCTTAGACCTTTTAGAGTAGTTTTTCTAACCTAACGAACACTATTCCCTGTGAGAGAACGATCAATCCCCCGTACTTACCACTACACTATACTACACCGACCAGGTACACTGCCTGGTGGGATTGGAAGCTTCTCAAGATCCCTTGAGAGGTAAAACCTGTTGCGTGGTCGCAATCCCACGTCATCAGCTATCCTCTTATAATTGTGACACATTAAACTTTATAAACCCTTTACTTAAGATGTAATCACTTATAGTTGACTATTGGGTTTGACTACAACTTACTTTCATTGACTAACCAATCATACCGAGTCTCCCAACTCATATAAGTCTTAGTCAAGCTACTCAAATGGCATTATCGTTATTTTATACTTTAAACCCGGTTTATGGGTGTAACAAATCTAGCCCTTATTTAGATTTCGTCCCCGAAATCTTTTTGCTTAATGCTTGACCATTCACAACTTTTCTACGCCTTAGGTCCACATGTTAGCCATTATGCCATTTACTACTCATTAAAATACTAAAAATTTCTAAAATTAACAACCTTAATTCAAATATTTCATATTCATACAACTAAAAGCTTACATAATACTCATAGTAGAATCACATCCCAATCTATGTAAGTAAGGAATTATAAACTTATTGTTCGGCGATTTACAATTACTTCATTTAAATGAAGAGGCGTCCCAATCCATTTAAATAAGGAGATTATAAATCATCCTACTTAAGCACTTCCGACACAACAATCATACTTATGTTACTTTTCATCTTTTCTAGCCTTGGATCCAATCTCGCTAACTTTTCCCATAAAGGCAAATCGGCCTTTTCCCTGTAGGGCTTAGCCACTTTATTAGAGAGGGTCGAGGGAGGGAAATGAAGTTGTTGTTTGGCCATGGGTAGTGGAGAGTTCTGAGACAAAGGGTCTGAGATAATAGGGGTGGTATTAGTATGTTGGTGTTCCTTATCCTTATAAATTCTCGTTAGTCGAAAGGACCTCATATGAAATTAGTTTTAAAGGAATAGGGACTATCCACGTAATAGTTTCACTAACAGGGACTAGCTTTGCCTAATTGTAAAACTTAATTTATAACACATTATATCACTTATCAAGATCAGGAAAACATTAGAAACTTCGTTTTCCTCTTTTGCCTCTCCATCCTCACGTCTCACATACCCTACACAAGAACAAACTAGGGCTTGAATTATAACTTGATTTTCATCAAGTTTAAGCCTAAAAACTGGCATATTAAAGCTCAGGGGTGCAAAATATAGATTTTCCACAAGTTAATTCGAGGTAAAAATTACCTATGTTCTTAAATTCTTGTTTTAGAATTACCCAATAGTGGGTAAAGCTTAAAATTTATATCTTAATGCTATATGTGGGGTTTGGTAGAAATTTACAAGATTATGTCAAGTTGTGATTTTCTAAAATTACTAAGAACACATGTTAATCATGTGTAAGTGCTAAGATAAGTGATGGGTATGTTGTTATGATGCCATAACACCAATTTATGGTGTTAAAATTCGAATAGTATGTTTATGTCAAATGTTATCCACGAAACCAAACACCCCTTTATGGCCTAGCTTATTTCTAACGCTTTTGACAAGCTAAGCCTTATTCTAAGTAAGCTTCGTGTTATTTACGTGTTCATAGGTTATAAAGGTTAGCAGGGAGAAGTATAGGGGAGCTTGAGATAGATTACACGCTAAGTTGAGGTGAGTGACGCATATAAGAGGAAAAACAGGAGTTTAGGAGCCTGTTAGATGTACCACATGTTTCGTGGTGCCTACATGCTTTGTTTTATGCATAAGTAATATACTCGTGTTACGAGTTCATGTTAAGTACGTGTATATGTTATGATTAATCAATGTTGCAAAAAACGGCCTACTCGGCCTTGTAATCGCCGATTACAAGGTAAACGGCCCTGAAACTTGGAGAGATTTACAAGGAAATCGGCCAATTAATCAGCGATTACAAGGTTTAGGGCCGATTAATCGGCTAAAAAACACTACTCGGCCCTCGACCGCCTCAGGACCGATTCACGATTTTTGCAACATTGTGAGTAATAATGACTTACGTGTTACAAGTTATATGTCATGAACAGGTCAAAACAGCCTGTAGCGACCCGTGTGGTCTTAGTAGTATGCTTTTATTTAAGATGATGAATTATTGCTTGTTTAATGCCCTTAGTGGGTGACATGATTAAAAGAGATACATATAAACCTCGAAAGCGGGATTATACATCCTTAATGGATGATTTGCATAATTATTTGAATTATGATCCAAAAATGGAATTAGACGTCCTAAGTGGATGATATGTGCTATAATGTGATCACACATTCCAAAAGTGGAAATTAAACATCCTCGGTGGGTGAATTGAGCCTTTAAATGGCTTTATGTCCCGAAGTGGGACTTAGACGTCTTATGTGGATGACTAGTTTATATGACTTGTTATTCGTTTAATGCAAAGTTTAGACATCCTTAGTGGGTGAATAGCAAATCATGATAATGATACATCCCTAAAATGGGGAGATGTCCTATGTGGGCGATTAGAGCATGTATAGTCATATAGAACCAAATAAGGGTTCACGACATCCTAGGTGGACGACTAGCGAGTACATGGCAATCATGTTACTTTCAAGTGTGATGATAAAGCATTAGCCCCCTTGAGCAAGAAAAGATGCAAGAACATATTCACGTGTGGAATTAGAAGCACTATTAAGCACCAAGATAGCTAAGTGGGGAAATTCTTATGAAGTAACCCTTTTGCTGTAACAACCCGTATTTTCAACATAACAGCGGAAGGCTAATTGGGGGTATTACTTCATAATCATAGTCATAATCAATGAAAATGTTAAATATTCGAGATTACAAAAGAGGTACCACATTTGTTAATGTTATACAAATGAAAATGTTAAAGTTTGAAATGAATGATAACATATTGGACACCGTCCATAAAGGTCCCATGCCAGCTCCGTGCCTATCATGCCTTTTAATTACCTGAGATAAACATGCTAAAAATTCAACAAAATTGTTGAGTGAAATCCATAGGTTTATAGTTAAGCAGTTGAACACAAGATATAGTTGATAATTGCATTGAATTACAAATATCAGGAAAAACAGTATTATTGCACTCATGACACTCAAAACTTTAATTGTTGTATCATAATACTGATATAATCGACATTGCCCTCTAGTACGTATTTGCCAATTACTTAAAGTATCTCAAATATAGTGCGTCTGGTTACCATTCCGGCTAACACAGACGGGATTCGTCATTTCCAATAGATCTATTCACAATATTCGTGTTCACTCGCAAGTGATTAATGGTTCATGATAGTGTGGGACTTGTGGCAATAGTGGTACTTAGGAAATAATAGGATTAGGCATAGCATACATTTATAAAATTACTTGTGTTCTGGTTTATAGCATGTATCTCCCCCATAATAATTTATAAAACGTGCAAAAGTGGGGCTATGAACTCACCTTAGTGGTATAGTAGTCAAGATGAAGTAGTCTCAAAGGTGTGAGTGAACGGCTCCAACACGCGACCTAGGTTGATATGTCAAGTCTTAGATTTGTTGGTTTATGTTCATGACCTTAACAAATAATGTTTAAAGGTTTAAGAGTTTGTAACGTTTATAAAAATAGTTGTATTTTCGTCACTTGTGTGGTGAACCGTTATGTGGGTGTTATATTAGATATAATATTTACATGTTCCCGATGTTATTAAGTATATAACATAATCATAAAAGGTTAACAAAAGCTAATAGATGATAGGCTATGTTAAATTAAAATATTTATTCTGAATATTTTAAGTTAGTGGATGATAAGTTATATAAAATGTTTGTTTCATTTATTTTTAAGTTAGTCGATGATAAATTATATTAATCGTTTGAAAATAACGTTATTATTTATGTTTTAAAATCGTTGTAATTATAACTTAAGTGTAAGTTTTTATAAAAACCGGCGTAACCCATTTGTAAAAATATAAGTTGTTCAAAAATATTCCCAAGTTACAAAATAATCCCTCAACTTATTTAGAAGTTACACTTTTTATTCAAAACTTATAGACTTTACATTTTTAACCCAAAGATATAAATTTACATCTTTTTCCCTTACTTTATGAAAATGACATTTTCTATTCAGATTCATAATTTTTTCAGTTTTAGTCCCACACTTTTCACTTTTTACCCGAAACTTTACCTAAAGTTACACTTCCCATCCAAGTTTCCTAAAATTTGCATTTTTCCAAAAATCTATAAGTTGTAAAATTTAGTTTTTTTTTTGTGCAATATGTTCCAAGTGCTTAATTTGAGCTTATATAAGTTGTACTTCCTAGGGGCTCATTCGAAGGCCCAATCGGGTTTGTTTGGTTTTCAAAAAAATGATGTCGAGAGCTTGTGAGCTTAAGACTTATTTTTGTGACTTCAAAAGAATGTGTTTAGCTTATTGAAATAGCTTATACTCAACAGCTTATTGGGCTAGCTTTTTTGAAAATGTATTGGGCTTCTAAGCCTGTTTAGGGTGCGTTTGGCTAGAAAAACAAACCGAATGGTTTGTGCTTGGTTTTTGGCTCATTTAAAGTATTTTTCCAGCTTATTTTCAGCAGCTTAATACCAGCTTATAAATCTTTGGCTTATTTGAACTTAGAGTGGGCTTTTAAGCCCAACGTGGGTGTTTGTGTTATAAAACATAATCGATTAGTTCATGTGTTATAGGCTTAGCTTTAGAGCTCGTTCAAGGTGCATATTAGCTTATTTAGTTGGCTTGTCTTAACAACTTATCTTGTTAGTTTATAGAGAAACGGGTTGGCTCCTAAGCCCACCAATGGCTCGTTTTATGGTGGAAATGAAACCCGTTCCATAAGAGGTTTTAAAAAGAATAAGTTTAGTGCTTTTGCAAAAATGTAGATTTGTTTACATATAAGTGCTTATTAGTGTATTGGGCTCGGTTTGGGTTGTTACATGGCCTAGGACGTCCATAAACCACCCCGGATCTCTTTTGGCTTATATAAGTCAATATATTCATAAGTTTCAATAGCTTATTCCTTGTTAGCTTATTACACTAGTTTATTAGTTAGTTTACATTGTTTTTAACCACACAAGTGTTTTCGATACAACAAGTTGTTTAGTGTTTGGGTTTGTACGCAACACATGTGAGACAAATGTGGGTTTTTGAAGACTTATAGTATTACGTACAACATGAGGGTTTCAAAGAAACTTGATAATAAAATTAGACTATACTACATAATGAAATCGATTTGAGAAACTTACGACACCAAAAGGTGGTGATAAGGTACGAATGGAGGGACGAACGAGAACAAGGATAACCTGATACTTAACTAACTTCCAAAGATTTAAACCCATAAAGAACTTAACCCAAAATGACTTCTAAGCTTGTAAAGACCAAACCGAATACCCTTGCTTCTCCTCCTCTTCTTACACGGCAACAACAAAGAGAAAATGAGATGTGTTTGTGAGTTTTTGCAAGTGTGAGGTGATGAGCTTATGTTGGCCTTCTTATTGTCAACTCAAGGGTTTTTTTTTATCTGTTTTGACTTCTTTATAAAAATGAAGGGTCTTTTTTTATTTCTAGAAAAGTGTTACGGTACAAATTTTAAAAACTTATCTAGAAAATATTTTTTTACAAAATTAAATAATATAATGTATTTGTAAAGAAAGTGCAAGGAAAAATGTTGAGAAATGTCATGGTCATGTTTAGTTGCAGAAAAAAAAAAACTCTCTTTTTTAGAAACTTTTTCTTAAAAAACTAGTAAAACTGAAAGCACGTTCAAATCGACATTTTTATGTAATTCTTTTCCAAAAAATAGAAAATCTACTTTTCAAGGTTAAAACATGATTTTAGAAGAATATTGAAAATTAAAATTTATACTTTTCGCGTTTTCCTTCTTACTTTCCCAAATTACCCTACTTTTATAGACTACTCCAAGCGGTCACACCACTTCACTTTCCGTCTCAGCGTCACATCAGTTTATCTCTCTCCCCACTTCCTCTCACTTTTCACCCCCAATAGTTACCACTCCTTAACCTTTCATTCAAATACTCAATTTTATACATGCATATCTCAATAAATGCCTCACACACTCACAAACTATATAATAAATAATAAAAACATAAGAGGGGCCCACCTTTGCGCAAATACATAAGCAGTGAGCAAGTCATGGTTCACTCTTTGGTGTGAGCTTGTCATACACCACCTTCTTCTCCATCCAGTAGCTCTCACGCGTGAGGAACCAAAACAAACCACACCTCACGTCATCGCCGGGAGTAGCCTTATAGAGAACAGTACATCATCGAAACACGTTTTCATAACATTCAATACTTTTCTAATGAAAAATAACATATTCAGTTTTGTTAAAAAGTAGAAACAGAAAAATAATACGAGTAAATTTGTTCCACAATTAAACACGATCGTAAATTTTCAATTTTATAGTTGGAATTTGAAATTTGAACTTTTCACATTTTTCAGAAAAGCTTTTCAAAAATTTGCAACTAAACAAGGTTTTTATTTATTTGTTTATTTATTTTTCTTCTTTTGTGAAAATCTATTTAGAAAATGCTCAATTTCTCACCAACTAAACCCAACCTAAGGTTCTAGTTTATCTTATGAACCATGACTTGTTACTTCAATTTCAAACATGTCTTTCGATATTTTCTCTATTTTTTTTGAACGACTCTTTATTGGACGTATGTTTTACACAATAGAAACATGTAGATACTTATTATAACATTGAAACTACATTTACACCAAAAAAATATAACATGTATTGCCTTCTTATATATATAACTACAACCTTGGTACAAAAGGGTACGTCAAGCCGATTTGCATGCAACATGAGTAATCTAACTCATTATAATTAGAGTTCCTTGCTACCAACAACCTACTTGCTATTCATGTAGCAACTAGTATACCATTTATCGTCTTAACTAGCAGAAAAACGAAGTTTTAGTTAACTGAACCAGTCGTTAAAATATGTTTTTGTATCTGTACACATTATAACTTTATGAAGAAAAAAGAAAAAAAAACTCCTAAGATGCTAGTAAGAATAGTGTTATATTCTCTCATCAATCAATTATTTAAAGCTTAAGGAAAAAAAAATGATACATACCTATAAAATTTGAAATATCAAACAAGTATATGAAGTGTTCTTGAAAATATTGATGGGTAGAAGGAAGAATCCTATTAGTAGATGGTTTAGTTGGGATGTCAATTGTGATATCCAACAAAATCTTTTAAGGAAACTCAAAATGACTAAAAAGGTGTTGTGATGAAGGCTGTAATGCAGTGCCCCTCTTGAAGTTGCATGCACTTTGGTTTTGTTATTTTCTACTTTTAAAGGTTGAGAATCGACTGTGGGTCCATTTTGAAAAGCCAAATCCATTTACAATGCAAATGTCAAGATTTTGGTGATGTCCTCTTGCTTCATTGGATGCTATTCATTTTTTTTTTATTGAATTCTATATATGATCTTATTTATGTTTTACTATAACATAGTAAAAGAGTGAATCTGAATAAAGCATACAAAAATAGTAAAATTAACAACAACATTACCCAACTCATATAGGAGATATTACACAATAATGATTATATTAATATTTATCAAAGTGAGATTTACTGCTCGTGGACAATAATCTACTCATTTTAATAAATGACAAAAGTATCTTTTAAAATTTAATTTAATAACAAATTAGCCAGGAGCTCACGTTCATTAAAAAAAAATACACTGCCAGATTGTTACTTATATCACGTAAGGAAGTAAAGTAAAGAAAATGAAGTGAAACAAAAAAAGTTTTGTTCTCGAGCAATATCATTTAAGTAGGAAAAAAAAAGACTAAAAAAGAAGAATAATTTGGTTGATTCTAAATAAAATGTTTTTTCCTAAAATTGAGCTGGAAATGTATACTTCATATTTCAATAATTTTCCTTACTAAAAAACTTGATAACTGAGTATTAGTTATGATACATATAATCTATGCTCATGATACATTTAGTTTACTCCAGGGTAGGTTCACATATCATAATCTCTCAGTTTTACGATCTTTAATTTGAACAATACGTTTGATGCGTTGATTTGAAAGCCGATTAATGGTGTTTGATACTAAAATTTGTTCAGTGATGGTCTATCACAGTTAGAAGTTATCAGCTTAATTAATCTATTAATGGTTTTGATTACTCCCTCCGTCCCATAATAAGTGTCAATTTTGAATTTTTTGAGTCTTTCTTGCTCAAGTTTGACCGTAAATATTTTTATTTGTGTCAGATAATACTTGATGAAAATTATACCAAATAAAAATACATTTAAAACCCAATCCATTCATATATTTTTTATCAAGTATCATATAACACAAAAATAAATATTTATGGTCAAAGTTTAATAAGAAAGACTAATAAAAGTCAAAGTGGACAAAGAAATTTGGACTTTATTAATTCAAAAATGACATATATTTAAGTTAAATTTTATGTTCATTTATTGTCCATTAAATACATAATTACTTTAAATATGAAAAAAATGAGATTGTTTAATGTGGCTTAAACATTGCCTAGTGGGCAGTGTTTAGCAAAACCCAAGTTAATAGCATATATATCAAAGAAAGAAAGAAAAAACTTTATGTAACATCTTGATTATGGCCTTTTAGGGTTCCGTTTGCTTTAAACAAAAGTTTCCCCTCTCACATTAAAATTTTAAAACACCTTATTTAATTAATTGGGGTGCAACACAAGCCTAACTACTTAAAAAGGCTATAATTTATGTATTATTAAATGAATACATGTGCATAGTAACGAGATTTTATAACGATAAGCTTTTATAGTTGTGTGGTTATTCATTTTCATCAGCTATGAACTAACAAATAATAAAAATGGAGTTTTAATATGATATCTTATATAATAGAGTTTGTAGATGATTTTTTTGTATTTGTTTTTAATTATTGTTTTTGGAATTACATAAACAAGTCTCTTTTTGTTGAAACTACATTAAAAAGAAGCTCTCATGCATTTTTTTTTGAAAATTTAGGTGAAAATTTTAATGTAACTATTTTATTAAAGATACATTGTTTGAATTTTTATGTAGGAATTTAAGTTTGAAAAAGTATTATAAGGATTAAACAGTACTCGCTTTTAAGTTTTTTAAGTTTTAAGAAAACACACACGTACTTTATATTTAGTATAGATATATATATAGATATAGTGTCATGCATTTATATTCTACGTAGTATAAGAAAAAAAAATGCAATGAAGTATGGCATTGTATGATAGAGTGAAGTTATTTAAAAAACCAAACATTCCTCACATACCAAGGGACCCATCTCCACCATTCATCCAAAAAGAAATCAATCGTTGAGATTAAAAGCATTTAATATTCCACCCATTTTTTATAATTTAAATATCTCTTAAACCGTTAATCGTTAAGCGAAAATAATTACACCATCGCGACGAGCATTTAATTATCTTTCTATAGATATGCATTTTGATATGCTTTTCGACAAAAAAAAAATTTCGTTTTTTTCACGTTTTTTTTTCGTGACCGAAAAAATCATGTATGATATATCATATATGATATTACATATCATATATGATATATCATATATGATTTTTTCGGCTACGAAAAAAAAACGTGAAAAAAACGAAAATTTTTTTTTGTCGAAAAGCATATCAAAGTGCATATCTATAGAAAGATAATTAAATGCTCGTCGCGACGGTATATTTTTTTTCGCTTAAGGATTAACGGTTTGAAAGATATTAATATTTGAAAAAAAAAAAAAAAAGATGAAAGTGGGTTTTTTAAATTGTTGGGATTAATCTCATCCATTAGATCAAATAAAGATGGTGAGAAGATGGAGGGTGGAGATTAGTCCCTTGGTATGTAAAAAAAGTTTGGTCCTCAAATGATCTTATATCTTGTATGATAACCTTGTTACCATTTAAAATTTGGAAATTTCTATACATTCAGTAAATACTGTATAGATTGAGACGTTCAAATATTTTAATAGTGAAAAAATTATTATCACCGTATATATCGAGTAACCTTTAATAAAATAGGAGAAAACGTGTTTGTAAAATATTCTTTCAACACTCACTAAATTAATGATTTCAGAAATTGGCAAGAACATATCTTAAATTTCCATATCTATTCATGTTAGTATCTTCCTATTTGAATTCACGTATATTCTTGACGTGTTATAAAATCTTCAAATCTTGGATTTACAAATGTCTGAATAGAACAAATACTAGAGTCAAATAACTGATATACTCCGTAGTAAACAACGTAACTAAACACTATATATATATGCTAGAAGATCTTTTTGACTTTTCACATTTAGGTAACTTTGAAATTTTAAAAAGCTGAAAGTTCATTTACAGATCATGCTTTTTATTTCATGCAAACCAATTATTACTAAAAGTTCGTGATATCTTCTACAATATATATTGTTTCTCTTATCCACTAATTTGGTAGTTAACATATAAGGAAACAAAACGAAAGAACAATTTTAAGAAAGTGTTTATGATTGCTAGCTGGATTAGTTAAATTTTGAAATAATATTCTGCAATAGGTAAATTTTGTAAAAGGAAAGTTATTTTTTATGATGAACTGAAAAAGAAAAAAGAAACTGCTAAAAATAGGGAGTAATAGTCAATGCTACAATAGAGTATTGGGTACCCTCGTGCCGTGGAGAAAAAGTGCTGCCACGTCAGAAAAAATCTCCATGGCACCAGAAATCCCATGACACCAAAAAATGTGGTGCCGTCGTTTTTTTTATTTTATTTTATGTTTTTTAATATATATATATATATATATATATATATATATATATATATATATATATATATATATATATATATATATATATATATATATATAGAATTGAGATCAAATGAGAACTTTCTTAAAGTTGTAAAAATGAGAACCAACCAAAATCTCACAAATGACACTCAACTTAAAAGAAAATAAAAACATAATTAACTACAACTAAAATTGTTAAAGATTTGATGGGTTTTCTTATGAAAATTGACGTAAACTAAGTGATACACTTTGATTCAACGTGTAATGTGTATCAAGGTTTAG
>LBNU01017707.1:2402-18776 GCA_014162995.1 Artemisia annua
TTTTTAACTTCGTCTTAACTACATATAAAGGTATTTTGCAAAAGATAAGTGTAAGGGAAATATAAATTTGTTTAAAAGAACGAATTGAACATGAATCGTAGCAATATAAAATGAACATACATATTAGTATTTGTTTGAGTCAAATGCTTGTATCGAGTCATAATGAAATTTTGCAGGATTCCAGGAATTAAGGTATTTGTTTTTCCAGAAATTTTCCGGAAACTAAACATAAAAATTCTGTCAGATCAGTTCTGACGGCGTCAGATTCACAACCTGACGGCGTCAGGTACTATTTCTAGAAAATTTTTTATAATTTAGTTTTTCTGCCGGGATTATGAAATTTACTGCATCTCTAACTCCAGGAATCTGCAAACTTTCATTCCACAAGCATTATACCCTTACATAGATTTTACCGCCGATTTTACGCAAGGTTTGCCTAGATTGTTTTCCCGGGTTTAACAGGTTATATTGGACAAGAAGATGAACATGGCATTTAGTTCATGACATCAAGTTTTTGGCATCGCTTTAACCTTGAAGATATCACATCCTCTTGGAAGAAGATCTAACCATGTTACCACACGATCCACATCAAACGAATCAGGGGAGTATTTGTTTTATTCTTTCATTTTCTTTACTTTTACATCTTTTATGTGAACATTGGGGACAATGTTCGGTTTAAGTGTAAGGGGGGTAAATGAAGACACCTTAGAAAATGCTATTACGCTTGATTTTTGTTTGTTTAATGGTAGATGTTTAATAAAACTGAGAGAAATATTTGTTAGGGCAATTTTAGCACCAAATTTAAAATTTTTTACAACATATAGGAGTAAAACTTTAGGCATAATAAGCGTCTCATAGATAGGGAATTTTATTACTAGCCCAAAAACCGTACCACTCAAAAATTTATGAATAAGGTAGTGACCATCCGAGTATTAGATTAATTGACTAACGCGCTAGCGATCTAATGTATGACTTGGTGACCATCCGTTATGCAAATAACGCGCTAGCGATCTAAGAAGTGCACTAGTGACCATCCGTTAGTTGAAGCGTCAAGGACTCGCGCTAGCGATCTACTAAGTTTATTTAGATGCTTGTTTGTGTACCGCTAGTATTTAGATTCTAGAACTTGCTTTAGTGACCATCCCAAATCCGCTAGTGAGACTAAATTCGTGTAGTTAGATTTACTACATGGTAAGAGGCATTAGGATAACCCTTGTTTTACACATGTATTGTAATTACATTGGCTACATTGGTCAAGTAATTTTCCCATACCCTTAGCGTTGTACTCATTTTTAGTACACGATACCCCTAGTATACCCCTCAGAGCCTATCTTTTCGTTTGTTTACAATCCACCCCAAATGTACACCCAAATCGCCTTAGCCTACCTTGTATGCACTCATCTTTAGTGCATTATTGTGACAACATTTGTTTAAACCCTTAGTTAATTGTCTAATTGATTACATGGTTGCTAAGTCGAGTCATATCCTTGTACATATTGTTTTGGGACGATTGGGACTCATGGGTAAAGTACTAATGTAATGGAGTAATGGGGAAGAAGTCAATTATTACCCCCATATGTGCGTTAATATTTTAAAGTACTCCAAGTTTTTCAATTATCTTAATTCGAGTCATTAGAATAGTTAATTGTAAAGTATGTAAAAGTTCAAGTGTAAGGGGAGAACCGAGGCCCCTATGATGTATTATTTTGGATGGTAGGGCAAGATTGTATGCAAAAAAATAAAAAAATAAAATAAAAAAATTATAAAAAAAAAATCGAAAAAACAAGAAAAACGAAAAAAAATTGGAAAAAGAAAAGTAGAAAAAACATACGGACTACCATCCCGTTTCATTTTATCTTTATTTATGTTTATGTTATTTTCTTATTAGCTTAAGTCGAGTCGAGTCTTGGCTTAGCAACGCCACCTTGTGCATGTATTTGATCAAGATAATTAACTCGCCACCACTAAAAATACCCTTTATTCCAACCAAACCGTGTTTATCATATCCCTACACCTAACATTATAACCCTTTGAAAAGCCCTCTTTGATAGTTTATCTTAGGTGCTTACGCCTAGTGGAGGAGGTTTTTGATCCTTTCCCAAGCCTATGGTAATCTATTTGCTATGACAGGTAGTGAGTGATATTTCTTCCATTTCCATTTAGTTATATAGGTTTATAACACCCGAGAGATGAGAGTATCCAAACACTATTTGTGAGGTGCTAGTGTATGATTTCCGTGCTTGTTATGACTAGGGTGGAATAACTATTTGTTGTAATTACTTTTATATTAGTGTTAAATGACCCCTAGCTCATATTTTGATTGGAATAAAAGCGCATTTGCTTGAGGACAAGCAAATCTCAAGTGTAAGGGTATTTGATGAGGCGAAAAGTGTTACGCTTTTAGGGGGTCATTTAAGCCCTAATCCGTAATTATTTGATCAAATATTGCCTTAAATCGTTCCTTTTGTCATTTTAGGTACTTTGGAGAAGAAATCTGGAAAAGGAAGCATTTTGGACGTTTTTGGAGCATAAAAGTGAAGAAAACGACAAAGTCTCAAAACCATGCTGGAAACAGTACCTGACGGCGTCACTCTTTACGAGGTGACGGCGTCACGCTTTGACAAAGAGGTGGATAATTTTTACACTTGACGGGCCAGAAAGATTTTGAAGCTTTTACACGTGACGGCGTCACGTGTAATTTCACCTAGGCCGTCACGTTATAACTTAAAGAGAGACGGCCCAGAGACTTTTAAAGAGGGACGGCGTCAAGAGTAGATCTGAGCAATCCGAGAAGGGTTTTGGCGGCGAGGTGACGGCGTCACGAGCTAAAACGTGACGCCGTCAAGTTGTAAAATCTATATATAGTTTTCTAATTTTCATTCATTAAGTGTGTAACTTTTGGGAGAACTTTAGGGATAAACCCTAGGTCGTGGTTTACTGTATTTTCAGGGGTTTTTCACCCTTGAATCATTCATGTTCAATTAAAGATAAGTCTCCTTTCAAATCAATCAATATGTCTATGTGTTGCTTGATTATATCTTATGCTTGTCTTTACTTTAACATGCTAGGCTAGGTTTCTCTTGTGTTTGCTTAGATCTAATGAAACCTAGCTATTGATTACTTGTTGTTGGTTTGTTATTGATTGTTGTGGGTGGGTGATGTCGATGTTAGGCTTAAGAAAACTGGCTAACCTCCTATATGGTAACTTGCTTGAACGTCTTAAGAAACATGAATCGGATGTGTACTACGATTATATGATTGTATTTAATGCATAAGTGAATTCTAGTGATCTCATTAGGGGCTAGTTGTCGGCTCGACATAGAGTGAAGTAGGAGCTTATAGAGTTAGGGAAGATCGTACACGGCCCTACGAATGGTTTTAAGGAATACAACCCGTCATCCACACAATTGTAACAAACCCAATTAACCGGTAAAAGATAGATACGGAGTAGTGAAATCTAAGTGAACACACTTTTTTCCATATAAGTTTCACAACCATTTTATTTTCTTGTTATTTTATTTTATTTGCAATTATAGTAGATATTTGGGTTAGTTGGCTAGCAACTAATTCCGTCCACTCTTCCAAAACTGAGATATTTTACTTGCTTTCATAAAATATAAAAATACAAAAAGAATCATCCCTCAACCCTTAGACCTAAATTAGAGTAGTTTTCAATCCTAACGACACTATTCCCTGAGAGAACGATCAATCCCCCGGTACTTGCCACTTCACTATACTACATAGGTCAGGTACACTGCCTGGTGGGGATTGTTGGGAATAAAGCTAACAGTTACCACTGATAAGCTTGTGGAAGACACTGCTGAAGAATGCACTAGCAGTGGAAACACATTACCACTGCTAGTACATATTATTACCACTGTTGTTAGGATAACTTTAATGTATTCGTATGTAGATAAGTATAGAAAAGATCTTGTGTGTATTCTATTATGATAGCTTTATATTTATCTTGTAAAGGACTCCTTGTGCTATTAAAGGAGGTCCTAGGTCATTGTTCTAGGAACGTATCAACCCTAGAAAGCTTCAAGGTGTAACCCTAGTGATAAGCAAGATCACTCGTATTATTATCAATAATATTGAAGCTTTGTGTTAAACTTACAACTGTTCTCACTTACATTACATCATACAATTCATATTCTAAGTATTGTTAAGTATATTCCGCGTGCTTTATAATATAACTCAAAGTATCACTCTAACACAAAGTTTGTGTTTAGATACTACAAGTGGTATCAGAGACAGGTTTCTGATACTTTGATTTAGAAGATCGATGAATTAAGCTTAACCAATTCACTCAAATCCATGGAGATGGAAAACAACCAGTCCAATTCTGCTCCAAGACTTCCTAAGCTCAAACTCAATGAGTTTGAGATGTGGAGGATAATGATTGAGCAATATTTTCTCATTCAAGATTATGCTTTGTGGGAGATCATCTTAACTGGTGACTCTTTCAAACCTACTCAGAAGACTGAGAAAATTGGTGACAAAGAAGTAATCACAGTTTTTGCACCTTCAACTAGTGATGAAAGAACACAGAAGAAGAATGATATAAAGGCCAGAAGTTTACTTCTAATGACTCTTCCTAAAGACCAGATCATTGCTTTCAGTAAATTCAAGACTGCAAAAGAATTGTTCGAAGAGATATGTTCTGTGTTTGGTGGCAATGATGCTACTATGAAGACCCAAAAGACATTGTTGAAGCAGAGCTATGAAAACTTCACTGCTTCAAGCAATGAATCACTTGACAGCATTTTCACCAAACTACAGAAGATTGTCACACAATTGACTGTGTTTGGAATTGAGGTAGAACAGGAAGACCTCAATTTGAAGTTACTAAGAAGCTTGCCCTCTAAGTTTCATACCAATGTTACAGTCTGGGAGAACAAACCAGGAATTAAAACTATGAAGCTCAATGATCTTTACAATAACTTCAAACTCATTGAACAAAGATTGAAGAAGGCAGGAAAGCTTGGTTCAAGCTCTAGCAGCTTGGCATTGGTGTCAACCTCAGTTGACAGTGATGATTCTGAAGATGACAGTAATGATGACATTGCCACTGCTGGTTCTACAGTTTCCACTGGTAATGCTCTTGTTACCATTGCAGTTTCAAAGAAGAAGGTTGCTGGTATTGGAGATCCTACCTTTTATGCCTTTATCTCCACTCAAGTTAATGGCTCTATATTAACTCATGAAGACATCGAGCAAATTGATGAGGATGACTTGGAGGAGATGGACGTAAAGTGGCAAGTAGCTCTTCTCAGCATGAGAGCTAGGAAATTCTACAAGAAGACTGGCAAGCCAATCCACATCAATGGAAGTGAAACTGCAGGGTTTGATAAGAAGAAAGTAGAGTGTTTCAACTGTCACAAGTTGGGGCATTTTGCTAGGGAATGCAGGAGACCAAGGAAGCAGGATAACAGATCCACATAGTACAAGCAAAAGAAGGAACCAAAGGCAATGCTAGCAATTGATGGTGTGAGCTATGATTGGAGTTTCATGGCTTATGATGAAGACGAAAAACCTTCAGATGCTGCTTTCATTGCTACAGAACATGCTCTCATGGCCTTCTCTGACTCTGAGGTACAAAACTTTGAATGTTGTTCTAAAACATGTAGGGCTTCTAGAGAATGTGAAAGGCTGAATGAATTACTTGAAAACCATAGAACAGAGTTGTTTGCTGCTAACTATCATGTTTCAAATCTTAGAAGAGGTATATCTGTGTTAGAAAAACAACTTGAGCATTATAGAGAAAATGAGACAAAATTTAATGATGATATGGTTATTCTTAAAAGAGAGTTAGATCATAAGATAGCAGTGAATGAGGCATTTAAAGAAGAGCTTGAAAGGATTAGAAAGGTAAATGAGAATGTCAACTTATCTGTTGATACCTTATATTATCAGTCTAAGTCTATTGATAAAATTTGGGAAGCACAAATCACTAACGAAGTTAAGTCTGGTTTAGGATACAATACAGTTCCTCCACCACTAAGGGGTGTTCCAGCACCCCCTGGCATAGATTTAGCACATACAGGACTAGAAGAGTTTTAGGAACCTATTCTTGAATATGGTCCTCCTAAATTTGTGAATAATGAGAAAGAGGTTAAGCATGAAACTGATGTTTTTGAAAGTGCAAGTGACTCATCTGTAGTAGATGAGAGTGTTAAAAGGAATGTAAAGACTTCTATCCCACAAGTTGTTAATACCATTACAGAGGAACCTAGGAAACAAGTTAATAAGCCTAGACAAACTGTAAGGTATGCTGAGATGTATAGAAACAAGTCATCAACTCCTAGGGGTAACCAGAGGATTGGAGTCATGTAAAATCTCAACAACTAGGTAGTGAGTTTGTAATGAACAATAAAGCATGTTATATCTGTGGTAGCTTTGAACATTTACATGCAAATTGTGACTATCATGTTGGGAGAAGGGAAGCTTATGGGAAAAAGAGGGTGGATTCAAACAAGTTTCAATACAATTCACACCCTAATACTCACAGCAACATGATCCCAAGAGCAGTTTTGTTGAGAAGTGGACTTAAACCTTTTGCCACTGCTAAAAATGTTAACACTGCTCATCCTAAATCACCTGTTTCAAGTGCAAAACCTAGAACAACTTTTGTTAAATCTGTACAAACAGGAAAAAGGACTTTTTATAACAAAAGGGTTCAAGATAACCAACAGTGGGTACCAAAGTCTAAACCAGCAGTTACCACTGCTCAAACAAAAGTTCCCACTGCTAAAGTTGTAAACAAGAACAGGGGTAATATGGGAAATGCTGTGAAGGCCTCAGCACGTTGGGAATGGAAACCTAAAGGAAATATCACAACAAACAATCCCAATGGTGTATCAATGACCTTTGATAGATTTAACTATATTGATACACGAGGCAGATCCAAGTCAATCATGGCTTGGGTCTCCAAAGGAAACTAACTCCTTTATTATATGTGCAGGAACATCCAAGGACAAAAAGATCAGACCAAGGCTATACAGACAGTGGATGTTCAAGGCACATGACTGGCAACAAGTCCTATCTATCCAATTTTGAATATTTTGATGGACAGTCTGTCAGCTTTGGAGGAGGAGTAAATGGTAAAGTTACTGGTAAAGGTGTTATTAAAACTGGTAACTTGCATTTTGAACCTGTGTACTATGTAAAAGAGCTTAAGTATAATCTCTTTAGTGTGTCACAGATGTGTGACAAGAAAAACAATGTTCTTTTTACTGAAGATATGTGTTTTGTTCTTTTTAAAGATTTTAAGATGCCTGATGACAGTCAGATCCTTCTTAAAATTCCTAGAAAAGGCAACTTATATAGCTTTGATATGAATAACATTGTTGCTAAAGATGATCATGCTTGCTTTATTGTAAAGGCCACAGTGGATGAATCCATGCTATGGCATAGAAGACTTGGTCATATTAATTTCAAAACCATAAGTAAGATTCTCAAAGATGGTTTGGTGAGAGGTTTGCCTCTGAAAAGATTTTAAAATGATCAAACCTGTGTTGCTTGTCATAAGGGCAAAAAACACAGAGCTTCTTGCAGGTCAAAATTGGTTAACTCTATTGCTCACTCACTTCAAATGTTACATATGGATTTGTTTGGTCCTACATCTGTGAGTAGCATAAATCTTAAGAGATATTGTCTTGTTGTAACTGATGATTTTAGTAGGTTCACATGGGTTTTCTTTCTTAGAACTAAGGATGAGACAACTGGCATCCTTAAGACCTTTATAACTTAAGTAGAAAACCAAAATGATATGAAAGTTAAAATCATTAGGTGTGACAATGGGACAGAATTTAAGAATAGAGTTATGGATGATTCTTGGAGAGAGAAAGGTATTAAACGAGAATTTAGTGTAGCTAGAACTCCTCAACAAAATGGTGTAGCTGAGAGGAGAAATAGGACACTAATACAGGCTACTAGAACCATGTTGGCAGATTCAAAATTGCCAATGACCTTTTAGGCTGAAGCAGTTAACACTGCTTGTTATGTGCAAAACAGGGTTTTAGTAGTAAAAACAAAGAACAAGACACCTTATGAGTTATTTAGAGGTAGACCACCTATCCTAGACTTCATGAGACCATTTGGATGTCATGTCACTATTCTCAATACCATAGATCATCTGGGTAAATTTGATGAAAAAGCAGATGAAGGGTATTTTGTTGGGTATTCTATGGTTAGTAAAGCTTTTAGGGTATTCAACTTAAGGACCCAAAAGGTTGAAGAAAATCTGCATGTTGAGTTCCTAGAAAACAAAGTGAATGTCAAAGGAACTGGACCAGAAAGGCTGTTTGATCTTGATACTCTAACCCATACCATGAACTATGTGCCTATCTCTACAGGTACATCTACTAATGATTTTGCAGGTTCAGAAGAGTTTGTTGATGATGATGAACCAAGCTTGGATCAACAAGATGATCAAGATGAATTCATTTTGCCTATTTGGGACTATGCAGATTATGATGATGTTGCAAAGACTGGAGATGCTCAACCTTCTAAAGCAACAAATGTGAACACTGGAAATAATGAAAGCAGTGGAAATTTAGATTCCACTACTAGGCCAAAAGATTCCACTGCCAGACCAGAAGTTGCAAAGAATGTTGAAAGCAGTGGAAATACTAATTCCACTGCTAGGACAGAAGTTTCCACTGCTACACCTGAAGTGGAAAATTCAACTCCAGTTACACAGGAAGCTCAAGCCAGTGATTTTGAAATATCAAATATGCCTACTGAGATTGAAATTCCTCAAACTCCCCATACCACAGTTCATAAATCACATCCTCTTGAAAATGTGATAGGGGATGTAAAGTCACCTGTGAAGACTAGAAGACAATCAAAGATGGCTGACATTCATGGCTTTATCAGTGAAATTTATGAATCTAAGAATCATGAAGGTAAAAATGAATGTCTGTTCATGTGTTTTCTGTCTCAAATAGAACTAAAGAATGTATTCAAGGAACTTGAAGATGAAAGTTGGGTGGAAGCAATGCAAGAAGAGTTGCTTCAGTTCAAAATTTAGAAGGTTTGGGTGCTTTGTGATTTACCTAAAGGCATGAAAGTAATTGGTACCAAATGGGTGTTTAGAAACAAGAGAGATGAAAGAGGAATTGTCATAAGAAACAAGGCTAGGCTTGTAGCACAAGGATACACTCAGGAGGAGGGTATTGATTATGAAGAGGTGTTTGCCCCAGTTGCAAGAATAGAAGCAATTAGATTTTTTCTAGCCTATGCATCCTTTATGGGCTTCACAGTCTATCAAATGGATGTAAAAAGTGCTTTTCTATATGGGCAAATTGATGAGGAGGTATATGTTTCACAACCTCCAGGCTTTGAAGACCCTGAACATCCTGACAAAGTATACAGGGTAGTTAAAGCATTGTATGGATTGCATCAGGCACCAAGGAAGTGGTATGAAACCCTAGCTACTTATCTTTTGGATAATGGGTTTCATAGAGGAAGAATTGATCAAACTTTGTTCATCAAGAAACACAAAAATGATATCTTGCTGGTTCAAGTGTATGTTAATGATATTATTTTTGGCTCAACAAAGCCAGAGATGTGCAAAGATTTTGAGAAGCTTATGAAAGATGAGTTCAAGATGAGTTCTATGGGTGAACTCACATTCTTTCTGGGACTTCAAGTACAACAAAGGCCAGATGGAATCTTCATTAATCAAGACAAGTATGTGGCTGAGATACTTAGGAAGTTCAAATTCACTGATGCAAAGTCCTCTAGCTCACCTGCAGACAGAGGTACACATCTGCTTCTAAAAGAAACAGTGGAGAAGCAGTTGATGTACATATGTATAGATCTATGATTGGTTCTTTGATGTATCTCACTTCATCAAGGCCAGACATTATGTTTGCAGTATGTGCTTGTGCAAGGTTTCAAGTCACTCCCAAAGAATCACACTTGACTGCAGTAAAGAAGATTTTCAAATATCTTAAAGCATACCCTTATTTGGGATTATGGTACCCTAAAGAATCTCCTATGGAATTGGTTACCTACTCAGATAGTGATTATGCTGGAGCTAGCTTGGATAGAAAATCTACAACAGGTGGATGCCAATTTCTTGGATGTAGATTGGTGTCCTGGCAGTGCAAGAAACAAACTATGGTGGCAACTTCATCAACTGAGGCAGAGTATGTGGCTGCTGCAAGTTGTTGTGCTCAAGTTCTATGGCTTCAAAATCAACTTTTGGATTATGGGTACAATTTCATGAATACCATCATTTATATTGACAATAGTAGTACCATATGCATAATTAAGAATCCAGTTCAACACACAAAGACTAAACATATTGAAATTAGACATCATTTTATAAGAGATTGTTATGAGAAAAGGCTAATTCAAGTTGTAAAAATCCATACTGATGATAACTATGCTGATCTATTAACAAAAGGTCTTGATGTGGGTAGATTTCAGTACTTGGTAACAGGTATTGGAATGCTAAATCCATAAAATTTTTGTGTCTAATGGTCTTTGGTGTTGAGGGGAGGTTCTTGGTACTAAAATTGTTGTATATGTTTGTATAAGTTTTTGTTTGTATATGTTTTGCTTGTATTTTGTTTGTCCACCAACTTTTATGCAGAGACTAAGGCAAACAGTGGAAACAAAATGGCAAGCAGTGGTAAATATTACTCTCACACTGGAAAAAGGAAAATAGAGAAACCACAAATATTTCTATCAAAAGAAAAGTTTCATTGATTCACAGGAGAGTACATACAAACACCATCAAAACACAAAAATAAAACCTAAAACAACCTACAACCCTACACCCTACATAGGCTACTCCATTGGCTTCTTGCCCTTGCCCTGATAGTTGTGCTTGTTCTTCTGAGCACTTTTCCTTTTGTTCTCAAAGGATGACTGCAATCTCGGACAAGCAAGTCCAAGAACTTGTGGAGGAGGCCTTGGTAGTCTTGCAAGCATCTCAGGAATGGAGATTTGCTTCATGTTGGAGAGAGCTGCTCCCAAAGCTTTAGTCAGAGCCCTTGGCAACTCCTTTGCCAAGGAATAGGACTCATCATCATCTGAATCATCAGAAGAGCTGGAGTATAACTCAAGAGATGGTGCAGGCTTAGCAACAGGTGCAGGTTGGGCAGCAAGTGCTGGCTTGGCAACAGGCTTAGCAGCATCCTTCCCTATTAGCTTCTTGGATGTGGAGGCTGAAGCACAGGGTGGAAAGTAACTTGCCCACCCTGATGCCTCTGAAGATGACTCAGAGGACATCAATATCTCTGTGTCTGGATCAGAACTGAGGTCAATGATGATAGTAGCTCGAGGTTGTTTAGACCTCATATCATCTAGGGTTAACAATAACAATGATAATGACAATATGCAGCGGAATAGAACAAATCAAAGTTATTGACACAAGGTTTTTCACCATCATCACCTCCAATTATATTTGATCAGAATATAACGTGTTACCTAACTGTAACAGGGATCTAAGACACCTCAGATCTTGAAGGTACTGTAACAGGAATCAAGTGATTCTTGAGGCTAAATTAAACAAACCCTAGGCGTCTACAATGCCTAGACACACACACACACCTTTCCTGTAAATCTACATTGTGGAAGACATAATAAAATATACGACCTGTATCCTCTTTATATATTAGAGGATTAGGTTTAAAAAGAGATAACAATGAATAATACAGAATATCTTCCTAACAAAATAACTTGATTTCCTGTATTTTCTTTTTCTTTGAAGTTTTCCTCTTTGTCAATATTAGTCCCTTTGTTTCATTCTTATATCCATTTTGTCACATCAAATCTAGAATCCCAACAATCTTCCCCTATTTGATGATGACAAAACAAACAAAGTCGTGTATGAACTTCCGTAGATGAAGTAGAGAAGTTGAGATGTAAGCATCACCCTGAATGAAAAAAATCTTTGTCTTCCCCTTAATCCATGCCATGCCACTCCAACATCTCTTCCCCTTTTTGTTATCAACAAATAGGGAACGTATGCAAATAATGATCTTGACCACCACGAACCAATATCATACTTCCAATCCAAGCCTTCTAATGTTTCGAATTACCCTCCATGAAGAACACCAAAACGCTTACTAAAAATGAATCCAAAACAATAGAAATCTCCAACTAGCAGTAATAATAATGATCAACAGTAATAAGAATCAAAAACTCCCCTTGAGTGGTGCATGAACATAAAATGATTCTTCAAATCTGTAGTCTATATGTATTGTTGAAGAAAAATAATCATTACCAATTTGATGCTGAAGTAGAAGAAACCAACCTTGTATCTTATGCCTTGTACTAAAAGACTTCGAACGTATACTTCACGTATAGGGAGACCGCAATCTCTTGACAATAATCACTGAGCACAATAATGTAACTCCTTCAAGTGTTTTTTCAATTCGTAGTCACTTGAATAAACAAACAAGTATCTTTAAACGGTATGTGGACGGTTAAGATATGATAAGACACAACCTTGATAAATTCCATCGCATCATCAAAGTAGCAACAAATACTCCTCCTCGCCAATAAGAAAATAAATTCGAGCCTTTAAAACCTTTAAGAACAAATACCAATCTCCTTGTGTGTGTGAACCAAATAACCTTCTCGTGTGTGTAACCAATAACCATATACTTCCCCTTACTACTCGTAAATCATGCTACTATATCGAACCAAATACAATAAGTACAGCAACATAAACCAATATGCGTAGCAGCAGAGACTCGAAGCTAGCAGTAGAGTAAATTACAACTAGCAGCAGAGTTAAAATATGTCGAGCAGCAGAGTAGTATGCAAGCAGCAGAGTGAAAATATTATAGCAGCTGAATAAAATTGAACTAGCAGTAGTTTTAATCTCAAGTAGCAGCAGTATTAGATAGCAAACAGCAGCAACATTCGTGAATAAATATACCTTCATAAGTCACCATCAGTCCAATGACCATGTATGGACTGCCAATGAGTAGAATTAAATCAATATATCCAAGTCCCACATTAGTACGATACGTGAGGTATACTGACACCAATTTAATTTGCATAAATATTTTGCAGCAATCCGACAAACCAATTCCCACGTGTATTCCATAACACCACGAGGTTTGTAATATTCAAATCTTGAAATCAGCCATCTAATAATCAATAGACCCACGCGACCCATATTCTTGAATAAATAATACATATCATAAACCAAGCAAATTGACTACCGAAAATAATGCATATTATATCATGCACTGACCCATGTTGTACCAATTAGATCGAAGCAACCATGCACATAGTAACCCTTCAATTAATTCAGTTGAACCATGTTTATAATTACCACCGTGAATATTCAATCAAACCAATATTCGACCAATTACTATCAATTACCAATTATAGATCATGAGCAAAGTAATTTTTTTTAAAACCTTGTATCAGTTGCCAAATCAATTTATTAATGTACGAGGATCCATCTAAAACCTTTGTCGCCAAGCAAAAATTCAAAGTAGCAGTATACACCTTAAAATCTATAAGGAACGATTAACATAAATAACTCTAAAAACAATTCGTACCTTCATAAAATCTGCTACTTCAACAATAAAAACCTTGTACAAATCCCTAGATATCACGAGCAACCTAGCTCTGATACCACTTGTTGGATCGTTGTAGCTCGAGGTTGTTTAGACCTCATATCATCTAGGGTTAACAATAACAATGATAATAACAATATGCAGCGGAATAGAACAGATCAAAGTTATTGACACAAGGTTTTTCACCATCATCACCTCCAATTATATTTGATCAGAATATAACGTGTTACCTAACTGTAACAGGGATCTAAGACACCTCAGATCTTGAAGGTACTGTAACAGGAATCAAGTGATTCTTGAGGCTAAATTAAACAAACCCTAGGCGTCTACAATGCCTAGACACACACACACCTTTCCTGTAAATCTACATTGTGGAAGACATAATAAAATATACGACCTGTATCCTCTTTATAAATTAGAGGATTAGGTTTACAAAGAGATAACAATGAATAATACAGAATATCTTCCTAACAAAATAACTTGATTTCCTGTATTTTCTTTTTCTTTGAGGTTTTCCTCTTTGTCAATATTAGTCCCTTTGTTTCATTCTTATATCCATTTTGTCACATCAAATCTAGAATCCCAACAGGAAGTTTGCTCATGGTGATTTTTAGGGTTTTTGTGCAAGATATGATGTGTTTTGGTGAAGATAATGGAGAGCCGAGTCCCTTTATAAAGGCAAAGTCAACTAAAAGGTCTCATTAATTGAGATATTTACTTTCACCTATTTGGGTAGGTTGAAAGTAAATATAGATATTATCGGGTTGACTTTGGAAGATATTTGTGAATAGTGGCTTGGTTACAAGTAACTTTGGTTAAGAACAAGTTTGGTTATGATTTTTTTTTTTATTATACTAACACTTGCAGGTACATAACCAATCTTTTCTGGGAGTTGATCATAAAAGGTGTATAACTGAGATACACAACAAATGGTTATTGATTCACCATGTCTAACCCACATAAGAATCAACTAGTCAAGAGCAAACGGCTACATGTAAAGACTTAACAAATCCGTTTATGGTTGATAGTTTACCAAAAACTATATGGTTATCAACTCACCATATCCTTTATGATTAAGAGTTGGCTAGTCCATAGCAAACGGCTCATGGTAAAGACATATCAAATCCGTTAATAGCTGGTAGTTTGCTAAAAACTATGTAGAAAGCAGTTTAATTTTTATATATTTATTTTACCACTGCTTTTGAAAATTTTGTAAAAAATTCCCACTGCTAGTTCACAGTTACCACTGCCAGTGTTATTTTTACCACTGTTGAACTAGCCGTTACAACTGTTGTGTCAGTAACAAACTTTTTACTAGCCGTTGAGAGTAACTGCTTTCAATATTAATAGGGTAAATTTTTTAGAAGATTATCTACTTTCCTAATTATATTTATTCTCTAAAACATAAATATTTTCCATAGATAATTCTTTCTTGTGCATAACTCTCAAACCCTAGCAATATATACATTTTTCTCTCAATTGGCGAGTTTATTATTCAATTCATACTAAAACTACTGATTTTTCATCAAAAGATACTATGGCATCAATCACCTTTGCAGTTGAGCACAACCAAGTGGCAAATTTGGAAAAATCAAATGACAAGAGTGGTCCTCTTTTTCATCAGATTATGGATTTTCTAAACACTACTCATGTGAGGTATGCTTTACTTCTTAATCCCACAATCTATATCTCTAAAATCAAGCAGTTTTGGAACTCTGTTGAGTCCATAACCATTAAAGATGGAGATACACATGAATCTGTGGATGCTCTTAGAGCCACAGTGGATGGGGTAACTATTGATGTTACTGAGTCATCCTTGAGGAGAATTCTCCAATTGGATGATCTCAATGGTATCATCATATTACCTATGCCAGAAATTTGGGAAAGTCTTTCATCCATGGGTTACAATACCACTGACAAAAGGGCTACTTTCAAAAAGAGTGGTTTTTGTCCTCATTGGAGATTTTTGATTCATACTCTATTACATTGCCTTAGTCCTAAGAAAACATCTTATGACAATTTAGTTCACCAATGGCTTACCCTTTAGTTTGTCTAGCTAAAGATACGATTTTTAATTGGTCTAAATATATTTTTACAAGTATGCAAGGCAACGTAAAGAGTTCAACAAAATTTTTGATGTATCCAAGGTTTGTGCAAGCTGTGTTAAATGAATTTCAACTGCAACCCCATAAAAGAGTTTACAAAATCTGTTGCCTTAAGCCCAAAGTTTTTCAAAATATGGATAAGGTTGGCAATTGGGTTTTTACACCAATTTTTCCCCAAATGCTTGCAAGAATTGCACAGGTACAGGGTGAAGATGCAACAATCCCAGTTGTATCTCAACACACCCACAATAATTGTTCCAACAATTGATTATACTCCACCAGTTACTCATACCTATGAGAGGAGGCAAAAACAGCCAACTCCTCTCATCCAAACACAGCATGTTCCTGATCCTTTTGGTGTTGGAACAAGCAGTGGTGGTCCCAGGCTTCAACCTAACCCTGCTAGGGAGGAAACTGAACCTTTGCCCTATGATTCACCTCTCCCAACAGGTAACACAGTTGGAAGTAATGACGTATAGTCTACACCGGGTCATGAACCCGTTTGGTAAACAATACCAATACGTAAGTCCACTACGCATGGGGCAGTTTAATAATAATTGGACTACCAATTATACGGCTTTGGCCCACAAGGCCCAAGCCCAATGCTTATTTAGGAATGTGATAATGATATCTCCTAATTATAGGATGTGTATCAAATATCCGCGATACGCGGGATACACCAAGGTTTGCGGAACACGAAACCAACAAGGATT
>LBNU01017707.1:19990-34158 GCA_014162995.1 Artemisia annua
TGGTTATCTAACCCAGTCATGGTAAAAAAGAGCGATGGCAGTTGGCGAATGTGCGTGGACTTCACGGACCTAAACAAAGCATGCCCTCAAGACTGCTACCCACTACCAGAAATAGACTGGAAGCTTATGTGGATATCCATACAAAGGATACCACCAAATCCAAATGGCTAAGGAAGATGAGGAAAAAACAGCATTACATACGAGCCAAGGCGTCTATTGTTACACAAAGATGCCCTTCGGGCTAAAGAATGCGGGAGCTACCTACCAGCGCTTGGTAGATAATGCATTCGAAAAACAAGTGGGTCCGCAACTTGGAGGTCTACGTTGATGATCTGGTTATAAAAAGCCATACTGAGGATGAAGTAGTGTGTGATATTGAAGAAACATTCAAAATACTACGGAAAATCAACATGAAGCTAAATCCTAAGAAGTGCACTTTTGGCGCTACAGAAGGCATGTTCCTAGGATACTTAATAGAACCAGATGGCATCAAGCCATGCCCTGAAAAGACTGAAGCAGTCATACAACTTCCTTCACCACGTACGCTAAAGGAAGTCCAATCCTTGAATGGAAAATTGGCCGGTCTAAACAGATTCCTATCCAAGTCAGCGGACAAGTCACTACCACTATTTAAAACACTCAAGAAGTGCACAAAAAAGGGAGACTTTCGCTGGACTACCGAAGCAGAGGAAGCGTTTCAGCAGCTCAAACAAACAATAGCAGCGCTCCCCAAGTTAGTTGCACCCCGACCAGGGGAGGAGTTGATAATGTACTTATCCGCAACTCATGGGGCAGTAAGCGCGGTACTATTGACGGATAGGAACTCAGTACAAACACCTGTATACTTTGTCAGCAAGGCGCTTAAGAAAACGGAGATTAACTACAGCCCAATGGAAAAGTTAGTACTGGCGCTGGTATTCGCAGCCAAGAGATTGCGCAGATACTTTCAGGCGCACCCCATAGTGGTGATCACCGACCAACCCATAAAGCAAGTCATCTCCAAACCAGACGCGTCAGGCCGATTGCAGAAGTGGAGTGTACTACTAGGAGAACATAACATCTCCTACAGACCGCGCACCGCAGTCAAAGGACAAATACTCGCGGACTTTATCATCGAAAAGCCAGAAAGCGAGGATATAACTCAACCACCCAAGGTGGAACTACAAGAACCATGGATCCTGTTTACGGACGGATCTTCATGCGTAGATGGCTCAGGCGCAGGGCTCATTCTTACCAATCCAGAAGGAATGGAATTTACATATGCCTTGCGTTTTGAATTCACTGCCACGAACAACGAGGCAGAATACGAAGCCCTAATCGCTGGACTACGAATCGCAACACGAATGGGTGTACGCAACCTAGAAGCAAACGTAGACTCCCGTTTAGTGGCCAATCAAGTGTCCGGAGAATACGAGGCTAAGGAGGAAAACATGATCCAATACCTTGATAAAACAAAATCCTTAATCCAGGGATTTGACAGATTCACAATAACACAAGTCCCTAGAGGGGAGAACAAGAAAGCAGACGCATTGAGCAAAATTGCGTCTACAAGTTTCGCACATCTGTCAAAACAAGTATTGGTCGAAATCCTAAAAGACAAGTCAATCTCCGAGATGGAAGTATCCACAGTCATAGAAGAAGAAGGCCCTACATGGATGACCCCTATCGT
Organism: Artemisia annua; assembly: GCA_014162995.1. Lineage (NCBI taxonomy): Eukaryota > Viridiplantae > Streptophyta > Magnoliopsida > Asterales > Asteraceae > Artemisia > Artemisia annua. The sequence continues at coordinate 21,660 of LBNU01017707.1, forward strand.
GGACTTCATCAGCAAGGGTATATTACCCCAAGAACAGAAAGAAGCTCGACGAATACGGCGCACAGCGCAGCGATTCGAGCTTAGAGATGGCGTCTTATACAGGCGCTCATTCTTACAACCATGGCTTCGGTGTGTGGGACCCCTTCAGGCAGATTACGTACTTCGAGAGATCCACGCTGGTTCATGCAGTATGCACTCAGGACCACGGTCTGTTGTGGCGCGAGCGCTAAGGTCAGGATATTACTGGCCCACTATGCACCGAGATGCACGAGACTTGGTACGCAAATGCAGCGACTGCCAAGTTCACAGACCTATCCCGCGCCGTCCACAGCATGAATTAACACCGATAACATCACCATGGCCATTCTACAAATGGGGAATAGACATCGCTGGACCATTCCCTGTTGCCGCGGGTGGATTGAAATTCCTCATTGTGGCAATAGATTACTTCACCAAGTGGATTGAAGCAAAAGCAGTGGCTACAATCACGGGCAACCAAGTCAAGCGATTCGTATGGGATAACATCGTATGTCGCTTTGGACTACCTGGTGAAATCATCTCAGATAACGGAAAACAATTCCGTGACAATCCGTTCAAAGATTGGTGCGAACAGCTGAACATCAAGCAACACTTCGCGTCAGTAACTCACCCACAAACAAATGGTCTGGTTGAACGCGCGAATAGAAGCCTGGGTGAAGGAATCAAAGCGCGTCTGGACAGACACAAAGGAAGATGGGTAGAAGAACTATCACATGTTCTTTGGGCACACCGAACCACTATCAAGGTTAGCAACGGAGACACCCCCTTCTCTTTGGTCTATGGAACAGAAGCTGTCATACCAGCTGAAATTGGAATGCCAACTATTCGCACCGCGGAAGTTAATTCTGCAACCAATGATGATGAGCGGCGAATAGACTTAGATCTATTGGAAGAGCGACGGGAACGCGCAGCAATACGCGAAGAGAAAGCCAAGTCAATAATGAAAGGATACTATGATGCCAAAGTACGCAGCACTTCATTCAGAGCAGGTGACTTCGTATACCGCGAAAACGACTCAAGCCGCGCTGAAGACACTGGAAAGCTAGGACCAAAGTGGGAAGGACCTTACGAGGTCATTGAAGCACTTGGAAAAGGAGCGTACAGGCTACGCGATAAAGATGGACGCGAGCTAGAACGAACGTGGAACGTTCGCAATCTTAAGCGATGCTATCTTTAGAATAGGCTACGGCCCAGCATGAACACTCAAGCGCTTTAGAAAGTGCCCCAATAAAGATCCATGTAATTTTATTTTTAAGTCTTATCTAGATAAGTATTTTCTTTTACAAACTTGCAAGTATCAATAAAACATTCGCGGTTTCTAGCTAACTCCGCGACAAAATCTTTTCTTTTACATTGTTATTTAAATACTGTTTATATTTCAATGTGTTGGTCACGTTACCTTTAGCCTAGATGGCGTGCATGCAATAATTAATACCCACGTTGGTAAAAAGGATGAGTTAACCTACTAAACAACTCGTTGAGTAAGAGGGTTGCAAACCCATCAACTGTGGATTACGTATCCTTGTTAAACACCTTGCGCTCAAGACGTTGGTGCAAGTTCCTTGCGCATCCCACGATGAATGCGCAATAAGGCACACTGTGCGCGTTTAACAAATTCGAAAATCAAGACTCTTGATTCTTTAAAATTCAATACGATAAGTAAATTTACAAAAACTCATAGACAACTATGATTTTTTCTATGTCAGTATAATTTCATATATGGTTATGGAAAATACTTAAGTAAATTCGTATTTTTCTTAAGATATATCTTTACGCAAAGATACAAAAGTCATACGCGAACAACGTGTTTGAGCAAACATAAGTGCTTGAAAAAGTATAAAATAAGCCAAGTACATAAAACGAACTTTATATATGAACAAATAAGTTTATACAAAAGATAAGTTCAAAAGCACTAAGTACAAAGGCTATATACTCCATGAACGCCTCAAGGGGCTGGAACTCCCACTCACTGCCTCTTCCTTTGAAGCCTCGAGTCGCTGCAACAACGCCGCGTCATTAGGGTCAACAGTGGCCACGGTGACAGGAACACCGTCGGTCCTAGGCAGATGCGCTGCGCCTATGCCGCACAAAATGGCCTTCCCTGTTTGGCCTTTCTTTCTTGCGCACCTGGAGGCATGAGCGTTTAAAGACCTTTGTAAAGTAATCTCCTTCTCAATACGGAAGGGATTCAAAATATCACGCGGCCGGGCAAAGATAGGTACCTTCAATTGCGCCACGTCAGGCTTCAAATAGAAGTCCAGCTGCTCCTCAGCCTTATCTTGCAGATGTCTTGGAAGAGTCAGCCCCGCCATGATCACATCGATGGGCTGATCTTGGTCACGCTCTAGGCGCGCAATGTGAGGAAGCTCGAGCTTCTTCAACTCTTCCATCGCGGCAGCAAGCTCAGCAGGAGCATCCACCCTGTACTCTGGAACTTCAGCAAGCGGCACGGTTAGTTGCTTGGCCTCATCAAGTCTCTTTGCGGCCAAGTACTTACCATGCGTAATAGCACGGCCCACCACCTTCCCAAAGGCCGTAGTGACCTCTGGGTGCTCCAAAGTACCCATCGCAGCCAAGCGCAAGCCATGGCTGATTAGCCACCTACAAAATAACACAAGTGTTAGTAGGATCTGAATAAAACATAAACATACAAGTCAAAAACAGAAAGGGAGAATAGATATACCTGCGCTCAGCCACGGACTGAACCATGTGCGGGTACAACTCTTCATCAAACTCTATGCTGAGCTTGCGGAGCTTCTCCTCCTGCCTGTTCAGCATAGCCTGCACCCGGCTACGGAACTCCTCCAGGTTAGCAAAGTGCTTGTGCCTGTTCTGCTGCAAATGCTTCAGCGCCCATAAGGAGTTCACTCTCTGGCGGTCAGCAGCGGCACGCTCCTGCTCCAACTCCGCCATAACCGACATCTTCTTGTCGGCCAACTTCTGCGCAGCCACCTCTGCGCGCTCCAGTTTAGCCTGGGAGCTCAGCTGCTCAGCTTTAGAGCTTGCTAGTTCTGCCTGCACGGACGCCAGCTGCGCCGTCAGGATGGAGATCTCCTCCTCATACTGGGAGCGACTACTCTCAGCAGAGTAGCTCGCCCTGGCATGCGCCACCAGCTCAGACTGGCGCGCAGCGATGGAGGCCAGTTCCCCCATCACGGAGTCAAATGATCTTGACTCCTCGCCAATATCCCTCGGAGAGTGCGCTTCATCCAGAAAGGGACTCTCCTTGGGTGACGCACCCCCATCCAGGTCGCCGGTGTCCTCCACATGCTGTTCACTGCACAGAAAGATCAAAAACTAAGTGTTAATATGCGAAAACAATTCAGCATACATAAGACCCTAAGTGATTGTAAATAAATACTCACATGTGGGGAGGAGAAGAAGGCACGTCCTTCTCAACCTCAGACATAGACGCATCCCCCTCTGACTTCTCAGCGTCCTCCCTGCGCCAAAGACAAAAGTTAGACAATAACTTAACAAAAGTTAGACAATAACTTAATGATGAACGGACTACACACTTACCCCATCCCAACATCAGTAACAGATGGCCCNAAAGATCAAAAACTAAGTGTTAATATGCGAAAACAATTCAGCATACATAAGACCCTAAGTGATTGTAAATAAATACTCACATGTGGGGAGGAGAAGAAGGCACGTCCTTCTCAACCTCAGACATAGACGCATCCCCCTCTGACTTCTCAGCGTCCACCCTGCGCCAAAGATAAAAGTTAGACAATAACTTAACAAAAGTTAGACAATAACTTAACAAAAGTTAAACAATAACTTAATGATGAATGGACTACACACTTACCCCATCCCAACATCAGTAACAGATGGCCCCTCCCCGGCCTCTGAATGCGGCCTCTTAGAGGACCCCGCGCCATCACCATCAGCCGCCCTCATGCGCTTCAGCTGGATAACCTCCTCCTCCTCCTCGTCCGACTCTCCTAGGTCGACGTAAGCTATGGGAGAAGGCTGGGCGTCAACAGGCGCCTGCTGCACAGGAGGAGCAACCTCCTGTAGAGGTGCGACCACACCCGAAGGAGAGCCCTTAGGCTCTGGGACAACTAGCTCCACGACGCGCCCCTGCGTCGATTCTAGAATGGGCTCCTCATCATCCCTGCGGGGGCGCACCCCGATAGTCACTGACTTAGGCACCTCCAGGTCAACAACTCCGAACAAATCCATCTCTGCGCAAACAACAAATATGTTAGATAAGGTATGGAAAAAGGAAAAAGCTTACGAGACAAAGAATGCAAGATGAGCACCCACCCGAACCATCCGCAGCTATAAAAATGGGAACGCAGTCCTCAGGCTCGAAGTAGCTACGACTGATGCCCATATGCACCAGGAACTCTTCTGGGTAAGGTCGAATGTGGAGGCGGTTCGCATTAATGGTCGACACATGGTCCGGGTTGTACCACGTGTCAAGGGGGCGCTCATCCTTCGCCAGAGACAACTTTGTGTGGAACGGGAAGTCAAATGGAAAGACGGCGTCGTCTATCCAAAAGAATTTCTCCCTCCAATGGGGGAGTTTATCCACCTTCTTCTCGTAACATTGAAGCGCGCCTACGCGCTTCGAGAAGGTAACCCACCCATTTAACCACGACGTGCGATAAAACACACGGAATATGTGTAGGGTGGGAGGAATCGCCAATAAGCGGTAGTTGACCTCAAAATTCGAAATCTTCCCAGCGCCAATAGGATGCAACTGGGAGATATGGAGCTCGTAATAATTGAGGATATCCCTCAATAACACGGTTATGGGCACGCGCTGGTTCGCCCATTCAAAAAAGCGCGTGTATAACCCCACCTTCCCCGCGGGAAAGTCCGCCATGGTGAACTACCTCAGTTCATCCGCGGATAGGTCAGAGTGACAGTCGCTAAGTTGGAGGACCATTTTTTATTTTTGACGGCGCAAGCGCTAATTACCTATGCGTAAAGTAGTAGGGTTGCAGAGGAGATTTGGGTAGTTTTTTGAAAATGAAAGAACGCTTTTACTGTGATAAACACAGTAAAAGTGGGGAAGGTTTATATACTTTTCTCACCCACCACAGATACTTGACACGTGGATCCCACTAACTCAAATCGTGTGGATGGGAGTTGTAACGGTACAGGACACGTGGATAGCCTCTCCACTTCCCGAGGTACGTGAATTGCACTTTTTGGGGCTAGGTGCATTTTATGCGTTTTTTGGCGGTATAAATTCGAATTCTTCCCGCGCACGAGTCGGGAATCACTTGGACACGGTTTAAGTCTAGCGACCGCAGGTTTTACCCTGCGCACACTAGACTGGGGGGACATGATGACGTATAGTCTACACCGGGTCATGAACCCGTTTGGTAAACAATACCAATACGTAAGTCCACTACGCGTGGGCCAGTTTAATAATAATTGGACTACCAATTATACGGCTTTGGCCCACAAGGCCCAAGCCCAATGCTTATTTAGGAATGTGATAATGATATCTCCTAATTATAGGATGTGTATCAAATATCCGCGATACGCGGGATACACCAAGGTTTGCGGAACACGAAACCAACAAGGATTCGTGTCTATATATAGAGGGCGTCATAGCTCTCACAAAGGTACGACTTACAAGCCCTAACTCTTCATAACCCTAAAACACGATTACTTACTCTCACGCCGGAGGATAATCGGGGGAAACAATCCCTCGATAAGCCTAACGGTGTTGGTTGTTTTCTTAGTGCGCAGGTCTCAAGCAATATCATCCAATTGATACGAGGAAAGAAATCTAAATAAGGAACGCCCAACTTTTGTATCAACAGGAAGTGTTGAGGGCAGTGAGCAACCAATGGAATTGATGGAACTTTGTACCAAATTAGAAAAGCAGGTTGAATCTCTAAAGCTGGACTTGGCACAAGTAAAGGAGCAGCATGCCAAGGATGTTACCAATTTGCAACAAGAGGTTCAAGCTTTGAAGGATGAGATACAGGGGTTAAAGCAAAAGAAAAGAACTACAAAGATGGTGATTTCATCTTCATCTTCACCAAGTGATGCTTTCTTTGAAGATCTTGGGAATTCTCCCGAACAGGGGAGGAAAACAAATGCTGAAACCAAGGGGAGGAGAATTGATTTCAGAGATAAAGATGAGTTAGATGCTGATTTAGATGCTAATTTTGGAATTAAAGATTTGGCATTTGAGCCAATGGGTGATATTCAAGAAGAAGTTTCTCAACAGCAGCAACTTAATACAGATCAACCAGAGCAAAAAGATTCCACTGGTGCTACTAGTATTTCCACTGCAGATCAAATTTCTACTGAAGTTCCTATTTCCACTGCAGAGCAAATGGTTCCCACTGCTGGACAGTCAATTACCACTGCAGAGGAAGAAATTGAAAGGATAAGGAAAGAGAAAGGTAAAGCAGTTCTGCAGAGTGAAAAGCAACCAAAAAGGAATGTTAAAAGGAGAGTACAAGCTCAAGTTGGCTATGATGCTGAAGTTGCTAGAAAGCTAAGAGAATATGAAGTTGCAAACAAAAAGAGATTGGATGAAATGTATATTGCAGACTTCATGGAGGCTAAAAGATTGGACATAATGGAAACCACTGCTCCTATGGATGTAAATCCAATTTCCACTGTTCCACCTACAATTCTGAGAGAGAAGACTCCAGAATTCACATATGTTCCTACAAATGAAGAAGTTGAATTCTTGGTTGACAATGATCCAGTAATCAAAAAGAAAGCAATTGACNCTATGATGCTGAAGTTGCTAGAAAGCTAAGAGAATATGAAGTTGCAAACAAAAAGAGATTGGATGAAATGTATATTGCAGACTTCATGGAGGCTAAAAGATTGGACATAATGGAAACCACTGCTCCTATGGATGTAAATCCAATTTCCACTGTTCCACCTACAATTCTGAGAGAGAAGACTCCAGAATTCACATATGTTCCTACAAATGAAGAAGTTGAATTCTTGGTTGACAATGATCCAGTAATCAAAAAGAAAGCAATTGACCTTGTTGCAGATAAGACCTTAACTGAGGAACAAAGAACAGCTCAGTTGAAGGATTTTATTGAGATGAAGAATAGACAAGCACTTCAAGAAGCAATTGGTTCAGTCAGAAAGGGTCAAAAGAAATCAAGGCAACCAACTAAGGCACAAGTTATTTCAGCAATGAAGACTTACTATTGTCATGTTGGTGGCTGGAAAATGCATAAATTCAAAGGGATGACCCATGATCAGGTTGAAGGTGTCTACTATAGAGTTAAAAGGCAAGATCTTAACTTTATTCCGAACTCTGAAGAAGAAGAAAGAAGATTTCCTCACCTGAAGAGAAAGGCTAAAGATAATGAACCTCAGACTCAAAAGAAAACAAGATTTGTTGAAGAACAAAAGGTTCAGTCTAAAAAATTCAGAGAAGAACAGCTGACTGGTATGATCTTAATTGAAGAAGAAGATTTTTAACCAGACCCACTGCAATTCAGACATCCTATTATTGATTATGAAGTTTACATTGCTAGCAACTTTGCTCCAACATGGAAAATTACAAGGCTAGGTGGTGAGACTTCATCATTCATTCAGTTTGAAGAACTTATCAAAGCATGTGACAGAGATGATCTTGATGCATTGTGGAGATTAGTTCAAGAAAGATTTGATGCTGGCAGTCTTAAATATGTGAAGGAAATGCAGTTGTGGGTTGATCTAAGAAGGCTCTATGAACCAGGTGTTAATGATAACTTTTGGAAGTTTGAAGCTATAGGTGTGGAAACTACATGGATTTATTATGACTCATGTGAAGTTCATCATGTTTCTACAAAAGCTGGAGTGGATGCTTTTATGTTTGCTAAGAAAGAATACCCACTTAGAGCTGGAACTCTCACTTCAATGTTGTCAACACAAATAAGAGTTCATGAAGATACTGAGAAGGTAGGAGCATTGATAAATAGGATTCAAGAACAATGTTCAAGAGCTATTCAAGCATTAAGAAGAAAGTGAAGTGTTTGGAAGAATTCTCCAAATCCTAAGAGATGATGCAGATTGAAGAAACTTATTGATTTGCAGAGAAATCATAAGTTTAGGGGAGGATTGTTGGGAATAAAGCTAACAGTTACCACTGATAAGCTTGTGAAAGACACTGCTGAAGAATGCACTAGCAGTGGAAACACATTACCACTGCTAGTACATATTATTACCACTGTTGTTAGGATAACTGTAATGTATTCCTATGTAGATAAGTATAGAAAAGATCTTGTGTGTATTCTATTATGATAGCTTTATATTTATCTTGTAAAGGACTCCTTGTGCAATAAAAGGAGGTCCTAGGTCATTGTTCTAGGTACGTATCAACCCTAGAAAGCTTCAAGGTGTAACCCTAGTGATAAGCAAGATCACTCGTATTATTATCAATAATAATGAAGCTTTGTGTTAAACTTACAACTGTTCTCACTTACATTACATCATACAATTCATATTCTAAGTATTGTTAAGTATATTCCGCGTGCTTAATAATATAACTCAAAGTATCACTCTAACACAAGGTGTGTGTTTAGATCCTACAGGGATTGCAAGCTTCTCAAGATCCCTTGAGAGGTAAAACCTATTGCGAAGGTTGCGAAACCCACGCATTAAGCATCAAACACCAGTATCATTATTATACAACATCTAGTATTACCACATATACACCAAACTAAAGGTTAGATAGTTTATGTGTTTGAGCCTTAAAATACAAGGGTAATTGATTTAGTATGTTTTGGGCCTTAAACACAAGGGTAAAATATTTGTTATGTTGGGCCATAAAATATAATGGGTTTGGTTGTACCCAATGAAGAAATCAACATCTAGCTTAGTATCGGTAAATATCTTAAGCGACTTTGTCAGGCTTTTGAAACCCTAATGACGTCGAGCTGACGGCGTCACACTTGTAAAGTGACACGGTCACATTTGTATTCTTATATATATTTTTGTGTGATTCTCGTTATAATTTTATGATCTTGGAGAGACCATTGGTGCACAAATTTACCGGCTTTTGTAAGGGTTTTTAACCCCCATAACTCCATGTTTATTGAAGATAAGTTATTCAATCTTTAATCACTACAATATGTCTGTCTGTTGTGTGATTATTGGTTTATCTTCTCTTCTCTTTAACATGCTAAGCCAGGTTTATTAGGGTTTGCTTAGGAGTTTATGAAACTTGGTTATTGATTATTGATTGTCGTCTCTTGTTTAATTAGTTGTTATCGCATTAGGAGTTGGAAAACTGGCTAGATCTTAGGATGACTGCTTGAATTTCTGAATAAACGCTCCACTATAGTGCAATAGATTGTTTGTTCGTTGTATTTATTGCGTGAATTGCGATCTCTGACATTAAGAGTCTTAACGAGCTCTATAAATTCCATCGTTGGGAATTGCGATCGCTGACATTAAGATTCTTAACGTGTTCTATATATTCATAGAGTTAGGGAATTTGACACCACCCTACGATTGATATTAAGGAATACAACGCGGCAATTAAAACAAGGACGTGACAATTCCACTAATCAATAGGATATAACTATGTGGTGGTAAGGTTCTAAGTAAACACCTTTATCTATCATACGAGTTCGTACCAATTTACTTTTCCGCATATTTAGTTTAATTTATTTTAATTAGTTAATTAGTAGTATAAAACCAAACACTTCAAACCCCGAGATTTTTACTTTTCTTTCTTAAAAATGTAAAAATAAAAAAGTAATCATCCTTTAACCCTTAGACTCAATTCGTCATACACTTCGAGCCTTTACAACACTATTCCACTAGAGAACGATCAATCCCCCCGTGTCTTACCTATACTACACTACAACGGTTAGGTGCACTACCCAAGAAGATTGTAAAACTTCTTGTGTTTACAATTATCCACATCAAGAGGTAATGTTAGGAAGGCTGATTATTAGGTGTTTAGTAATCCTACAGTAGTCCCTTGTGTTGAACGAGTAGGGACTAGTACCAGTAATATTAATAAGGTTGCGAAATCTAATGAAAAGGTTGCCGAAGAAAGTGATAGTAACGTAGAAGAGGTGTATGATGAAACAACGAACTTTATGGCTTCAAAACAATCAATGGGTGGAAGTGGTATTTGGAACAAGAACGTGTTTGAGCGAGCGTTGGAAAGAGGATTATGATGAAGATCTATATGATGACTATGAACGTGAAGATTTAACTGAAGAACAACTGGCATTCTGTGATGCGTTTGATATAAACATTCGTAGTCAAATTAGACGTTAGTTTATCTTTGGTCTTGAGTCCAAATGTATTCTAGTGGGTAGTTGTATGTTTCTTTCTTATTAGAATAGTAGTCTCTTGTTATGTAAGCTTTATCAACTACGTAACACGTTGAGATGTGGGATTCACCCGCATCTTATGTACTTAAATATTTTTTAGAATAATATATTTACCGGATGTAAAAACTTTTTAAAAAAAATATATATGCAAAACCTTTAATACTCTATATATGCGTCGCTATTATTCAGAGCTTAGCAGAATGTTCTTCAAGTTTAATTCTATGCGTGTTAGAAACTTTGTCTCGCCTATCATCTCTGACATCCGAATACTCTCGAGCAATGTTGACGATGGGTGCAGTGTGTCACTGTAACTTGGAATATTCCATTAATCTACATGCAAGTTTTTGCTTTTGTATCATTATCATTTTTACGAATTTCTATCAGATGATATAACGTACATATGTTTCATTAGTATTTTTCCATGTTCAGTGTACCATTTTCCACACGGCAGTTGATTGCTACTCTCACAAGCTGCTATTTCCACACAAGTTGATATAATTTGCAAATACTAAACATTTCTTACAGCGATACTTCAAATAAAAAAAATACTTTATGAAATCAATCACATTATATTGCATGTAATAATCGATAAAAAAAATAACTAGTGACATGCAAAAAAATTATACACCAAAACAAATACATTAAGATTTTAGTGGATGCGTTTGATAAGGCTAAACGATTAACCATGCATGCATATGACAACAATGTATAATAACGTCAATTTGTTTGTGAGTGAAAGTTCAAAAAAAGAATTTTGTTTGTGAGTGTACATATGGGTGTAAGTGAGAGTTGATAAAGTTTGTAAATTAATTTTTAATTAATTATTTAAATAATCAATAGATTATATTGGCTTTTATAAATAAAAGGTATTTACTAAAAAAACATTACTGTATTTTATGTTTTTAAGGAAGACTAAAATTTGACAATTTTCTTTTTATATATAGTAAAGATTTGGGTTTAGATAAAAGGCTATATGTATCTTTTCTCTGCTAGCTTCACTAAAGTCATTCACTGTCGTAAACTTTCACAAAGATTTATAACTATGCAACGTCATAAATACATAAACTTTTGACGTCATAAATTAATACATAATTTTTTATTTGTACACGGAAATTTAATTTCCTAAGACATTTTGATAGTTTTACCCTATCTTTCATTTTCAAAATATCCAACTTCCCCTTCGTAAACAACAGTAAACCCACAACTCCACTCTCTCCAGAATCTTAAACCTTCTTCTCGAAGCATAAAAGTTCATTATTCATACTTCAACAAAAGATAATTCATACTCCCTCCGTCCCATATTAAGTGTCCACTTTCATAATGCACAAAGTTTTAGGAGATTCCACTAATTAAACTCTCCATCAATCAAATATTAATATTACCCACTAAAGTTTCATCTTATTGGTTAAAAGGTACAAGTGGACACTTAATTTGGGACACCTAAAGATTCCATTGTGGACATTTAATATGGGACGGAGGGAGTATTTTGTTTGATTCATTCTAGTTTTTGCTTAAAATATTAGTTTTTCTTAGTTTTAATTTGCATACTCTCTACCTTTGTTTGCAATTCTCTTTTACCTTGAGAAAGAACTTCTGGCTCTTAACTACATTCCGGCACCCTTCCGCTAACGCGAACTCACTTTTATTTTTATTTCTAGTGCTAACTAGTTGAAAATATGGGAAAGTAGGCACACATAAAAATATTCTTTTAGAAACGAGCTCATCTGTTGTTTCATTTATATTCTTCATTGTTTCCAGTTTGAGACTATTTTAATTTGTGATGGACATTGTTTCATGTTACACAAGTGTTATGAGGAAGCTGATTCATCAGTCTTATGTAGAGTGCAGGTTGTAATATCAATAAGCAAAAACAAGCTAAACTTATCATTTATATATTTTATCGTTATTAATACTGTACTGATGGATTGTTTCATGTGTTTCTCACAATGTAAATACATTGACCAGGAATGATTACTTATAGCGCAGAATTTTTGTGGAACAAAAACTCAGCCACAAAAACTTGCTAAAATTAAGCAAGGGTATAAGCAACTTTTTACATTCTAATTTTGTGTGGAAATAACAAACTACTGTGTACATGGGAAAAGTACTTTATAGACCCAATTTTTTTCAAAAATTCAATAAACCAATAACAATTTTTTTTTTTTTTTTTTTTTTTT
>LBNU01017707.1:54994-77670 GCA_014162995.1 Artemisia annua
GAATCATATATGATTCGTAAGAATCGAATCATATATGATTTTTTACGAATCATATATGATTTTTACGAATCATATATGATTTTTTCTGGGCGGAAATTAAAAAAAAAAAAAAAAAAAGTTCGTCGAAAAAAAATTCGTCGAAAGTATATAACAATGCATATCTATAGAAAGATCATTTAATTCTCGTCGCGATGGTATTTTTTTTGTAGCTTGAAGATTTACCGTTTGCAAGATACGTTGTTTTGAAGAAAAAAAAAAAAAAAAGTGAAAAATATAAATGGGTGGCTATGATTGGTTGATAGGTTCTATGGCATGTATGAGTTCTTTATGGATCTAAACTTTCAATGCTACTTCTTCCAAAATAATTGACTAAAATGTACCCATTATTATTCGTGTTCTATATCAGCCTTTATTCCAGTTGAATGAGTTCATGTATGCTCATAACAAAAGGAAAAGTCTATAAAAAGATAGACATCGTCACTTTCGTGAGAAACTGAAAAACCAACTTTAAAATAAAAGAAATAAATAAATAAAATTAGTAATATGGTATCTCAATATAATAAATTTTGCCGATGTTCCTGGAGCACTTATGTAATTTTATGGGTAGTGACACGTTAGCAAGAGTTATTAAAATGTGACGCTTTTGAAGGGAAATTTTATGGGTAGTGACACCGGTTGTATATATGAGTGTCTCAATTAAAAAATGAAGTGTGTCAATTATCTCCCTTTTGAAGGTATGTTAATCATCTAAATATATATAAAAGAAAATGAGTTTAACGGTTCACTGGTTCAACAAAAACTTTGCCTCATCACAAATGTCATTTTCCGGTAGGGTTATTTCCCTCATAATTCGCTTAACTAGCTGGTCTTGGCAAATTATCTATTTGGTCATGCTAGCTACAAGATTGTTAAGCAAATAAACTTGGTGAAAATATATATATATATATATATATATATATATATATATATATATATATATATATATATATATATATATATATATATATATATATATATATATATTTGATAACCATGGTTTCCGACCTTTTGGCCGACTAATCCACGGGGTTTGAACCCACCGCCACACAGACTCAAACCAGGTGAAGCCCTCCATTTCAGGAGGTTGGCGTGACCACTTAAGGATGTTTGCACCTAGCAGGAATTAAACTTGAGACCTCACACATTTAAGAGTGATAGTCACAAGCCCTTTACCACTAGGCCACCCTTAAGTGGTTTTGGTGAAATATTGTAAGAGGCTATTAACATACTATTGATATGCTGTAACGTCTGAGTGTCTGAACATATCATATACTATTCTAAGCATGTTATGAGTTAATCTAATGTCTTAATATTATGATAATTTTTTTTTTTTTTTCTTTTCTTTTTTTTTTTTTTCTTTTTTTTTTTTTTTATTATTTTTTAAATTCATTCATTTTCATTACAACACTCGAAACCATTACCTCATATAGAAACATGGCACATTTGCGTAACATTTTGCTTGTTCTTGCTATATCATTTGCAATTCTACATTTATCTCATGCTCATGGCACATATGGGGAGCCAGGAAACACACCAGATGACTACGTTCATGCCCATAACTGTATCCGAAGAGTATTAGGTATGAAACCTTTGTGTTGGGACGATGAATTGGCTAAAGTTGCACAAGCTTGGGCCGAAACAAGGGCACCCGATTGTAGTCTCATTCATTCTGACAGGTGCGGTGAGAATATGGCACAAGGAGCCATCAATGGTTCAATGGCAGTCCAATTGTGGCTTGATGAGAGACTCGACTATGACTACAACGAAAACAAATGCATTAAGATGTGTGGTCATTATACTCAAATCGTTTGGGCAAACACTGAACGCGTTGGATGTGGTAGGGCTTTATGTAGCAATGGCTGGGCTTATATTATTGTTTGCAATTATGACCCTCCCGGTAACGTTGTTGGTCAGAAACCTTACTAGTTCTTAGTAACGTTTTCGTGTTATTTATTCTAAAATGTTTTAATTCTTTCACGTAAGCATCAAATCCTACGAGTCATTGTCTAATAGGTTTGGTATTAGTCATTGGAGTGGAACGCTAAGTGAGTTGATGTAATGAATACTTCTATTAGTCGGAGTATCTCAGTAATAAAAGTATTTCTTTGATATATGTAAATGATAAAGAGCGATAGCTCAATGAACAAACTTCTTTCGCATTCAGTTATTAGTATATGTGTATCAAAGTAGCTTGTTTATTTCTTGAACTCTTTCGCATTCTGTTATTTGATGTTCCTTAACTAACTGCAACCATCTACATGATAAAAGATGTAGAGAAACAATGAATAACACCGTTATTGAATCTCAATTCAATAACAAGAACACAACAAAATGATCTTAATCAATTTTAGATAAACAACCTAACGAATCCACCACTGCTAATCAGGTATGGATGTATCACATAATTAGTGAGAGTTCTATTTTTACAAAGACTCTTTGTAAAACACTATAGTATACCTTAGGGTTAATTACATGTAATAGCAACGTATTTTTTCATTTGTTCTATTATTAGATACGAACCCAAAATAATACAACAATACCTATCCAACTTTCAAATTTTGTTTCATTATCATACGTTTTGTTTGCACCGTTAGTCCTTTGACTAACGACCATTTGTAATTAACTCAAAAACATGTTTTTTGTTTTTTTTGTTTTTTTTTTTTTTTTTTTAATGTTTTCATACGTTTCTATCTGGTTTTATATGTTTTTGCCCGTTTTCTTTACATTTTTATTTGCACCGTTTGTCCTTTTGACTAACGACCGTTTGTAATTAACTCAAAAATATGTTTTTCCTACGTTTTCTTACATGCTCATATGTCTTCATACGTTTCTATCCGTTTATACGTTTTCGCCCATTTTCTTACATTTTTGTTCGTTTTTAAACGTTTTCGTCCTTTTTATAAAAACGTATAAAAACAGACAAAAACATATGAAAATATAAGAAAACGTATGAAAACGTAAGAAAAACATATTTTTGAGTTAATTACAAATGGTCGTTAGTCAAAAGGACTAACGGTGCAAACAAAAACATAAAGAAACGGGTGAAAACATATAAAAACGGATAGAAACGTATGAAAACATAAGAAAAACATAATTTTGAGTTAACTACAAACGATCGTTAGTCAAAAGGACTAACGGTGCAAACAAAACGTATGATAATGAAACAAAATTTGTAAGTTGGATGGGTATTGTTGTATTATTTTGGGTTCGTATATGATAATGAAACAAATGAGAAAGTACGTTGCTATTACATGCCATTAACCTTATACCTTATTTTACTAAAATAAGGTATACTATAGTGTTTTACGCAAGGCTACTACTTAGACGTATTCAACCGACAGTTCCGCAGAACTATATCAAATCAAAACCCACTAATATAGCAATATTAGCTATATAAGTCTATTGTTCCTCTAGATGTTATTATCCGGTCAACCAAACGGACCTATATTGGACTATTAAGGTTATAAGAACTTGCTGTAGATTAGTATATACTTAGACATAATATGTATTATTATTTATAGATAGGCTACAGGCCCATAAGACTTTAAAGTAAAGGCCTGCTTGATTAGAAAGCCTGGGCCAAAGGCCAACAGGCGAATTTAGATAGTTAGGGTAGTTTTTTTACAGTTAATTATGGTTGTATACAGTTATAATGAAAAGGTATATCTGTTAATGAACCATTACACCTTTTCATTGTACCTGTTCAACATCTATATATATGTAAAAACTCTGTAAATTATAATAAGAATACATATTACCCTATATACAGTTCTGTGTTATTTATTTTGTGCATTATACCATATTTGACCCAATATTACCCACTGTGAAACCGATTGCCAAACACCCTGTCTGCAAGCATGGTAAACACAAACACATTCTTGGAGGCAAAGTGGCGTGATAGGGCAATTCACAATGGCTACAACCAACAGTAGCATCAGAGCAAAATCCTTGGGAAGCCGCCAAGAAAATTGTCACAAACTGAGTTCTTGCAGAGACAAATAAAAAGGGAAAAAGAAGAAAGAATTGGCAGATGTATGAGACAGATAACAAAAGATTGCAGAACCATGTTAAAGAAGAAACTAGAAGATATTGAAACCTTCAATTCATCACTTCCAGGAAACAAAAACATGAATTACAACTGCTTTTACTGCAACCAGAATGGACATATAATGAAAACATGTCCAACCAAGAGCAAGGATGATAAAGCACGTATTCAAGACATCTCTGGTGGAATCATGGAAGGAAACAAGAGTAATCCACTTCAATCCAGATTCACTCTAGACAAGAACAAGATCTTATGCTTCAAATGCAGAAAACATGGTCACTTTGCAAACAAATGTCCACCAGAAAATCAAGACCATCCCAAAGTAAGTCTTAAATACCCAGAATTTATTCACTTCCAAACCAAGGGTATTGTCGAAGGGATAGATAAGGATGGTTGGGATAATTTTTGGTATGTAAGCATTACATCAGACAAGCATTTAACATCCAATCTCAAGTTCTTCTCAAATCTTAAAGAAGAATTCTTAGTTGAAAAATTAGAGGGTCAAGGAAAGTTTTTATTCACATATGGTATGGGGGAAGTCCTGATTAAAGATGGAAGCAATGGTTTCTTGATTCCAGGGGCACTCTCAAAATCCTCTCAATAAACCTTTTGAAACAACAAGGTGTTAATGTTATCTTTGAGGGAGATAAATGCATTTTAGAATACATGTTCAAGAACCAACAAGGACAGAACATGGATGAAGATAAGATGAGACAAAGGCACAATGATTATCTGGATGATTATTTCGAATCATTGAACAAGGAAGAAACAGATAAAGAAGAAGTGATGCCAAGGTATTTGGAAGATACAAATACATCAGAGGTTCACACTTTTCAAGAGTCCGTTGCCTTTCTGAATTTGATCATGAATAATGATGTGATAAGCAAGGAGTGGGATGTCTACAGGGAAAGATTTGATAAGGTCCTCAAATGGTTTTTTAACCATTATTTGAAAAGACCACTGCCTGGAACAATACCACCAATTATTCATGGAGTCCCTATACACCTTTTTGATCTTTATAAGCTAATGGATTGTATGGGAGGCTACCTTAGTGTGCACTTTGGCCAACAATTTGGTGCACTTGCAGAATTACTTGGACTAACAAGATCTGATGGAGAAGAAATAAGGAAGTGCTACATCAATTTTCTTGATGTATTTATCTCTTACTACAAAACAGCCAGAGCACCAGAACATCCTATAAAAGGAGGAGAAGACTCAAGTCTTGGAGAATACCAATGGAATATTGGTGAGAAGGGTGCACATATTGCTGTGGAAAAGGGGAAGGAGAAGCTTGAGCACTTTGGGATCAAGTTAGAGGAAGAAGAAGATAGCAAGCAACAACAAACTGCATACTATGGGAATGCACAGATCACATGCTATAGATGCCAAGATTTTGGACACTATGCTTTTGAGTGTCCAACCAAGAACAAAGAGAAGGATCAAATCAGGAATTCATCTTACAAAAAACCATCTACATCAAAGCTTTCAGAATAGGACTCACACAGAACAGCATCAAGCCCTTATAACCTTAAGGAGGAGAATATTGGACTATTAAGGTTATAAGAACTTGCTGTAGATTAGTATATACTTAGACCTAATATGTATTATTATTTATAGATAGGCTACAGGCCCATAAGACTTTAAAATAAAGGCCTGCTAGCATAGAAAGCCTGGGCCAAAGGTCAACAGGCGTATTTAGGCAGTTAAGGGTAGTTATTTACAGTTAATTTGGTTGTAGACAGTTACCATGAAAAGGTATGTCTTTTCATTGTACCTGTTCACCATCTATATATATGTAAAACTCTGTAAATTATAATAAGAATACATACTTACCCTATATACAGTTCTGTGTTATTTACTTTGTGCATTATACCATATTTGACCCAATTTTACCCACTGTGAAACCGATTGCCAAACACCCTGTCTGCAAGCATGGTAAACACAAACACATTCTTGGAGGCAAAGTGGCGTGATAGGGCAATTCACAATGGCCACAACCAACAGTGTTATCAGAGCAAAATCCTTGGGAAGCCGCCAAGAAAATTGTCACAAACTGAGTTCTTGCAGAGACAAATAAAAAGGGAAAAAGAAGAAAGAATTGGCAGATGTATGAGACAGATAACAAAAGATTGCAGAATCATGTTAAAGAAGAAACTAGAAGATATTGAAACCTTCAATTCATCACTTCCAGGAAACAAGTACATGAATTACAACTGCTTTTACTGCAATCAGAATGGACATATAATGAAAACATGTCCAACCAAGAGCAAGGATGATAAAGCACGTACTCAAGACATCTCTGGTGGAATCATGGAAGGAAACAAGAGTAATCCACTTCAATCCGGATTCACTCTAGACAAGAACAAGATCTTATGCTTCAAATGCAGAAAACATGGTCACTTTGCAAACAAGTGTCCACCAGAAAATCAAGACCATCCCAAAGTAAGTCTTAAATACCCAGAATTTATTCACTTTCAAACCAAGGGTATTGTCGAAGGGACAAATAAGGATGGTTGGGATAATTTTTGGTATGTAAGCATTACATCAGACAAGCACTTAACATCCAATCTCAAGTTCTTCTCAAATCTTAAAGAAGAATTCTTAGTTGAAAAATTAGAGGGTCAGGGAAAGTTTTTATTCACATATGGTATGGGGGAAGTCCTGATTAAAGATGGAAGCAATGGTTTCTTGATTCCAGGGGTACACTATGCCCCTGAAGTCACTCTCAACATCCTCTCAATAAACCTTTTGAAACAACAAGGTGTTAATGTTATCTTTGAGGAAGATAAATGCATTTTAGAATACATGTTCAAGAACCAACAAGGACATAACATGGATGAAGATAAGATGAGACAAAGGCACAATGATTATCTGGATGATTATTTCGAATCATTGAACAAGGAAGAAACAGATAAAGAAGAAGTGATGCCAAGGTATTTGGAAGATACAAATACATCAAAGGTTCACACTTTTCAAGAGTTCGTTGCCTTTTTGAATTTGATCAAGAATAATGATGTGATAAGAAAGGAGTGGGATATCTACAGGGAAAGATTTGATAAGGTCCTCAAATGGTTTTTTTAACCATTATTTGAAAAGACCACTGCCTGGAACAATACCACCAATTATTCATGGAGTGCCTATACACCTTTTTGATCTTTATAAACTAATGGATTGTATGGGAGGCTACCTTAGTGTGCACTTTGGCCAACAATTTGGTGCACTTGCAGAATTACTTGGACTAACAAGATCTGATGGAGAAGAAATAAGGAAGTGCTACATCAATTATCTTGATGTATTTATCTCTTACTACAAAACAGCCAGAGCACCAGAACATATTATAAAAGGAGGAGAAGACTCAAGTCTTGGAGAATACCAATGGAATATTGGTGAGAGGGGTGCACATATTGCTGTGGAAAAGGGGAAGGAGAAGCTTGAGCACTTTGGGATCAAGTTAGAGGAAGAAAAAGATTGCAAGCAACAACAAACTACATACTGTGGGAATGCACAGATCACATGCTATAGATGCTAAGATTTTGGACACTATGCTTTTGAGTGTCCAACCAAGAACAAAGAGAAGGATCAAATTAAGAATTTATCTTACAAAGAACCATCTACATCAAAGCTTTCAGAGTAGGACTCACACAGAACAACATCAAGCCCTTATAACCTTAAGGAGGAGAATATTGGACTATTAAGGTTATAAGAACTTGCTGTAGATTATTATATACTTAGACATAATATGTATTATTATTTATAGATAGGCTACAGGCCCATAAGACTTTAAAATAAAGGCGTGCTTGATTAGAAAGCTTGGGCCAAAGGCCAACAGGCGTATTTAGATAGTTAGGGTAGTTTTTTACAGTTAATTATGGTTGTATACAGTTATAATGAAAAGGTATGTCTGTTAATGAACCATTACACCTTTTCATTGTACCTGTTCAACATCTATATATGTAAAAACTCTGTAAATTATAATAAGAATACATACTACCCTATATACAGTTCTGTGTTATTTAGTGCATTATACCATATTTGACCCAATATTACCTACTGTGAAACCGATTGCCAAACACCCTGTCTGCAAGCATGGTAAACACAAACACATTCTTGGAGGCAAAGTGGCGTGATAGGGCAATTCACAATGGCCACAACCAACAGTGGCATCAGAGCAAAATCCTTGGGAAGCCGCCAAGAAAATTGTCACAAACTGAGTTCTTGCAGAGACAAATAAAAAGGGAAAAAGAAGAAAGAATTGGCAGATGTATGAGACAGATAACAAAAGATTGCAGAACCATGTTAAAGAAGAAACTAGAAGATATTGAAACCTTCAATTCATCACTTCCAGGAAACAAATACATGAATTACAACTGCTTTTACTGCAACCAGAATGGACATATAATGAAAACATGTCCAACCAAGAGCAAGGATGATAAAGCACGTACTCAAGACATCTCTGGTGGAATCATGGAAGGAAACAAGAGTAATCCACTTCAATACGGATTCACTCTAGACAAGAACAAGATCTTATGCTTCAAATGCAGAAAACATGGTCACTTTGCAAACAAATGTCCACCAGAAAATCAAGACCATCCCAAAGTAAGTCTTAAATACCCCGAATTTATTCACTTCCAAACCAAGGGTATTGTCGAAGGGACAGATAAGGATGGTTGGGATAATTTTTTGGTATGTAAGCATTACATCAGACAAGTACTTAACATCCAATCTCAAGTTCTTCTCAAATCTTAAAGAAGATTTCTTAGTTGAAAAATTAGAGGGTCAAGGAACGTTTTTATTCACATATGGTATGGGGGAGGTCCTGATTAAAGATGGAAGCAATGGTTTCTTGATTCCAGGGGTACACTATGCCCCTGAAGTCACTCTCAACATCCTCTCAATAAACCTTTTGAAACAACAAGGTGTTAATGTTATCTTTGAGGAAGATAAATGCATTTTAGAATACATGTTCAAGAACCAACAAGGACGTAACATGGATGAAGATAAGATGAGACAAAGGCACAATGATTATCTGGATGATTATTTCGAATCATTGAACAAGGAAGAAATAGATAAAGAAGAAGTGATGCCAAGGTATTTGGAAGATACAAATACATCAAAGGTTCACACTTTTCAAGAGTTCGTTGCCTTTCTGAATTTTATCAAGAATAATGATGTGATAAGCAAGGAGTGGGATATCTACAGGGAAAGATTTGATAAGGTCCTCAAATGGTTTTTTTAACCATTATTTGAAAAGACCACTGCCTGGAACAATACCACCAATTATTCATGGAGTGCCTATACACCTTTTTGATCTTTATAAACTAATGGATTGTAAGGTAGTTTTTTACAGTTAATTATGGTTGTATACAGTTATAATGAAAAGGTATGTCTGTTAATGAACCATTACACCTTTTCATTGTACCTGTTCAACATCTATATATATGTAAAAACTCTGTAAATTATAATAAGAATACATACTACCCTATATATAGTTCTGTGTTATTTAGTGCATTATACCATATTTGACCCAATATTACCCACTGTGAAACCGATTGCCAAACACCCTGTCTGCAAGCATGGTAAACACAAACACATTCTTGGAGGCAAAGGGGCGTGATAGGGCAATTCACAATGGCCACAACCAACAACCTAAATAACACTAGGAAAAAGATCTAGTACTATGCACTCCATGACGGGGGAGTGAGTACCGGTTAAATCCTAATAGTGCTATCCATAAGTATTAACGTCTCAATCCTAGCCTTGACATGGGATATAGTGAGCTAAAATTAGTATGTCCAACCACAACAAACACATCACATGAGTCAAAATTATAGTTCAAAAGCAAGCCATAAGTTAAAGACAGGTCAAAAGAGTTCAAAATGTGTCAAAGAGTTCAAATCAAGTCATAAGAGTTCAAATATGTCAAAAGGTTCAAATAGTTCATATGCTTCGAATAATCACAAGTTCATAAATATTTCAAAGTAAAAATACTTGACCATGATTTCCACCCCAAAAATAAGTATTAGTAAAAAAGAGGGGATGTGAGAAACTCACCTTAGTAAGGTAGTTTAGGAGCATGAGAATGAAAATGACCAAATACGTCCTAGGAACCCAACAAACACGTGTCTCTACCAATGACCTATAATAAGTAATATGACATTTATTAGACTCTTTACGATATGTTCGGACATGTTAACAAAAAATAATAAGTCAAAAATACTAGTTTCGTCATAAAATAACACCGTTATACTTTTAAACTTAATATTTCAAATCTTTTCCGTTTTTTAAGTCATAACGGGCAACCGATTCACCAAGTTCAACTTATCCAATGACCAAGCCCTTTTAATATTTCATTGTAACAGGTCTTAGGTATCTCCTAGAATCTTCGCGGATTTTATTAAAGAATTTTACTTGACCTTATAGACCCGACTTCAAAAAAAGTCAATTATGGACACACTAAAGTAAATTGACTATTATAGGGTCTAAAATGTGGTTCATGGTTAGGGTCAATGGGAGACTTTAAATAACACATAGGAGCACCTCCCATATCAGTCACAAGTAAAGATTTGTCATGGTTTATGATTTATAGTCCATTTAGTACTAGGGTTGAAAACTAAGTTTCTGGCAGACTTGACACATGATGCCATTTTAAATGTTTCACTAACCAAACCACCTCATCTTTTAGACAAATTTATATTTCTAGAAACTAGACTCAGAGTACTTGAGTTTAGAATCAAGAATCATGTCCAAAGATGTATTTTTCATCAAAATATACCCCTTCCAAGATGACACAAGTGAGCTATTTGGAATTATACTTAACTAAAACATATCCAACCACTACCGAATCAACCCATAACGACCCAACCAACTCCCAAACTCATTTTATGGCTATGTTTTGCGAAGGGTTTATGGGGACTTATAGGGGCTTGGGCTTTTAAAGTAAGTCGACTTATAAAATAAGTCTCATTTGTCACATAGACTTATGGAGGCTTATGTCTTATAAAATAAGTCACAAGCCTCCATAAGCCCAAGCCCATATAAAAAGGCTTATAGGGGCTTATGACTAGTTAAATTACTTAAATACCTTTAAACTATAATGAATTATCACGTAAAAGCTAAAATATATGTTAATTCAATTTGATGTATTTTTACGTGATTTTTAATTAATAAGCTTCAGCTTCAACTAATTCACCAAACAACTTTACAAAAATATGAATTTCAACTTGCGACTTATTATATAAGCCTCAGCCCCAACCCCAGTGTAACACCCCCAAAATTCGGGTCTTAGCGGAAGCATACATGCATTGGGGTGCTACGTAATTGGTATCGCAACACAAGGAAGAAGGAATGGTTTTTATTTCATTTATATGGAATAAAGTTGTTATGTGAAGCACATAGTTTACATGATATAAAAATAGTGCGGAAATAGGCCCATAAAATAATTAAAGCGGTCCCAAATGTTCATCAGAGTCGCCTATGACCATGCCCCTTGCCAAGCACCTTCCAATAGTGAGCTATCACCTTAAACTTGAGAATACATGCTAAAGGTCAGCTTACACTAGTGAGTTCATAGGTTTAAGTTATAAAACAGTTGNTTTATATGGAATAAAGTTGTTATGTGAAGCACATAGTTTACATGATATAAAAATAGTGCGGAAATAGGCCCATAAAATAATTAAAGCGGTCCCAAATGTTCATCAGAGTCGCCTATGACCATGCCCCTTGCCAAGCACCTTCCAATAGTGAGCTATCACCTTAAACTTGAGAATACATGCTAAAGGTCAGCTTACACTAGTGAGTTCATAGGTTTAAGTTATAAAACAGTTGTGGACCTGAAGAGTTAAGTGCTATGTGTGACTAGAGGCAGGTATAGATTTCTCATTCCAACATCATAACAAATCACAATCGAGAGGTTTATCATCTTAGGAAAGATGAATGGTCATAATAAGTGGGCCCCTCCGCGATCACTAGCCAGGTCACACGTTACAGTACGGAACCACCCGTTACTGCCCTGGGTCTAGGCCGTAAGTAGAAGTCCCTTCCACTGGCACAAAAATTTGTATCGGTCATGCCAAAAATATGTGACGATATGCATATAGTCACACACGTTTTTTTCGTTGTGTGTCACCAAAGGTCCCACCACCGTAGGTGGCATATGGTCACATTGTTGAGTTCGTGGCCTTTTCCATCTAAAAAGAGTGACAAAAACCCCGAATATGTGTGACAAATTAGGCATAAGTTTTGTTGGATTAGTCAGTATCAGTGACCGTAAACACCTTATAGTCACACGAATATTTTTAGAGAGTAACTATTGTTCGTCCTTTGGACACATAAATATATAATATATGTGACATTTGAGATGATTCTTTCTAGTAAATGTGTATTTTGTGTGACTATTTCCCGTCCTGTGGCCACATGAATATACAATAAATGTGACGTTTGTGATGATTTAGTCACACAATGGGTGGTGCTTTTTTGGAGTTAGTCACATACAATTTAAAACAAAGTGGCCAAAAGTGTTAATAATGTGAGCATATGCTCTTTAAAGTGAATAAATGTAGATTTTGTGTGACTATTGATCATCAAATGGCCACATGAATTTTATGTTTTTGTGGCCTTTTGTAATATTTAGTCACACAACGCATGTTTGTTTTGTGTATTTAGTCAAATACAATTAAGCAAACAGTGGCCAAAAGCGTTAATAAGTGTGACCATATGTTGTTTAAAGTGAAGAAATTTGTATTTTGTGTGACAATTGATCATCCAATGGCCACATGAAGTTTAGGTTTGTGTAGCCTTTTGTAATATTTAGTCACACAAACCATGTTTGTTTTGGGTATTTAGTCACATACAATTAAGCAAACAGTGGCCAAAAGCGTTAATAAGTGTGACTATATGATATTTAAAGTGAAGAAATTTGTATTTTGTGTGACTATTGATCATCCAATGGCCACATTAATTTTATGTTTGTGTGGCCTTTTGTAATATTTAGTCACACAAACCATGTTTGTTTTGGGTATTTAGTCACATACAATTAAGCAAACAGTGGCCAAAAGTGTTAATAAGTGTTACCATATGATGTTTAAAGTGCAGACATATGTGCTTTGTGTGACTAATGTTCATTCAATAGTCACATAAATTTTTAGTTTGTGTGGCATTTTGTAATATTTAGTCACACATCGAATTAAACAAAGAGTGACCAATAATGTTAGTACTGCTGGAGCAGAGTTACTACTGGTAGTATATATATATAACAGAATGTATATAAATGAAGCAAATATACATACAATTGTATTTCAAATTGAATAAAACTCGAATGTATAGAAATGAACCAAATATATATACAATTCTAATGTCATACATAATCAAATTCTCAACTACCATAAGTTAAAACATGTTGACTCTTCGCCGCCTTAGCTTGCTTTTGAAAGGTTTCACTAGACCAAATGTTTTCGCTTTGTTGGTACTAATTTTAGTCCAGGATTTTTTTCTGACATCTCGTTGGACAGTTGCTTGACTAGTAGATCTTCTTTTTGCCGCTCGCGTCTCTCATTATCAAGTTGAGTTTGATGTAACTCAAGTCTTTCATCAGTTTCTTTTCTGCTTCGAGGAAGATTAAAATACCTCTTATATGTAACTCCACTGCCCACTCCTCTTGCATAACCTCCATTTTTCTTACCAAACACAACTGTCATGGCATCAGTGCCATCATCAACATTCAAAGTTCCTTACTTGATCTTTTCATCAGCTTCTTTATGCAAAAAAAATATGGGAAATGTTGGGATTAAAAGTTAGTACGGCTAGTACACAGTTAATGCTGCTAGTATATAAGCACGATAATAGAATGTGCAGTCGAATTTACAAGTTTATCTGCAAATGATCTAATCTCAGCATCTGGAGATTCTCCGTTTTTGTTTTCCCTTCCTTTGATCCACAATACACTACGCCATTAGTTTTACCTGTGAATAATAATCGTCCATTTCTTCCTCTATCTGCTGATGTAACTCATCCTATAAAAAGATGTAACGAATTGTAAGAAACCAAGACACTAGTAATGCTGCATAATATAAGATTTGCCAACCATGAAACAGTAAAAATATACATGGGTTGGCTTTGGTGGCTGAGATGGAGCATACCCACGCCTCAATTTAATTCCAGTCCCTCGAAAATGAACTGTGCCAGAAAATCCAGATGAGGGAATTTTTTGCCAGGCATCCCATGTATCATCCTCACCCGTGAAAATAGCATGTAGCCCCTGCAAGAAATAAGTAACGTGCTTAATGGTAACATAAAAGACGAAAAAATTAGATGTCCCAAATATAAGTTTAGCATCAAAAACCAACATACCGGGGCAGACCCTTGCATATCAACTCGGACAACAAATAATCCAGATGGTTGAAATGTTCTGCAGTGCCAAACCTGGAACGAATAAATGTCAAACACATTACCAAGCAAGCAAATCACTAACATTTGGTACAAATGAAACAGTTTCACAAAAAGCAACCATATTTGAGTTAATTTCCTATATAACAGATGTTATATTATATCTTTTAATAGATCACTTACGCGATTGCGATAAACAAACTCCAACTGTTCAGCAACATCCTCCTGGAGTGGAAACCAATTAAGACTCCCTTTACGAGCAAAACAGTGGCCTCTTAGAACACGTCGATTGTCTCCATTCCAATAAACAGGAAAACTATGTCGTCTTAATAAGTCTACCTGCAATGATTACCACCACACGAGTTTATAATCAAAAACATGTTTTAGGCTAGTTTTAATCCACGAAAATTAATATAAATCATTTTATATTCGATTACACATTTAAGAAAATATAAATTAAATATGTGTTTGAGCATACCGATGAACAGAGTAGGATAGGTGAGATGAGGGTGATGGTGGCTTGACTGTGATGGTGGTGGATGTGGGTGTTATCTCGAACCAAACAACCGAAGAAAATAAACTCTCCCATACAGTTCCCTTGTCTTGATGACGGTGATGGCGTGAAGGAGCGATGGTTGGTGGAACGATGGCGAGAAAAGGCGGTGAAGTGTGGTGGTGGTGTGAGTCGGTTCTAGAGAGAAGGAGAAGAGATGAATAGAGAGAAGATAGATACGACTAGTGTAAGTGTTAGTGTTTTGATTTTGGGGGAAAAGGGGCGGGATCTTGAGCGGGAGATTGAAATTTTGGGGAAAATTAAGGGGTGGGATCTTGAGCGCTATACTAAAATTTTGGAGAGATTGAAGGTCTATCAAATGAGCTCGAAATGTTTAATGAGTTGAGCTGAACCTTATATAAGTTGGACTCGAGTTATTGTTGAGTTCTCGAGCTTGTAAGTGATATAATTTTTTTTTAATATGTAAGTGTACTAAGTGTAAATACTTACTTATAAATGTATCAAGGTTTTTTAGATGAAGTCGAACCGAATTCAATTCTTAGGTTATATTATATTTCAACTCTTAGCCTATCAAATGAGCTCGAAATATTTAATGAGTTGAGCTCAACCTTATATAAGTTCGACTCGAGTTATTGTTGAGTTCTCGAGCTAGTAAGTAATACAAAATATTTTTTTAATATGTAAGTGTACTAAGTGTAAATACTTATATATGAATGTATCAAAGTTTTTGAGCTGAAGTCGAACCGAATTCAATTTTTAGGTTATATTATACTCAATTTTAAGATGTGTACGAAAACACAATTTTACAGTTAAATCGAGCTTTTCAAGTCAAGCTCAAGCCGAATTCAAACTTTCTCGATCCCGGATAACATGATCGGGAGGTCCCTGTATTTTTGCTTCTTAGTGTCTGTGACAAACGGTATACACCTACCAAGCCGGTGCAACATGCATGACCAGTGATAATGGCTAATTCACATGGGTCATGGGTCATGTGCATTAGGTTATCACTGGTCACATTCATTAATGGGTATTTAACATCATATGGGTCATATGCATTGGGTTATAGTTGCTTAGAGTGTCGTCATGTTACGAGTTACGACACATCCATGACTGTTGACAATTGATAACTAAACATGGGTAATGGGTCATGTGCATTGGGTTGTAGTGGCTTATATAGATAGTGTCATGTTATCGACCAATACATTACTGGTGATCGACAATGGGTAATTAACATGGGTCATGGGTCATGTGCATTTGGGTTATAGTGACTTATAGTTTAATGGAAACCATTAATGACCAATGATAATGGCTAATTCACATGGGTCATGGGTCATGTGCAGTAGGTTTTTGTTAACTAAGACAAAAAACTTGGGCGGATTTCATACTATTCTGACAAGTGTCCCTACCAAGTACATCTTACCATGGTTCTCAGGATCCCGATCCTGATCTAAGGATCTTACGATTTACGATACTGCAAAGCAAACGATCCTGACCTTAGGATCTTATGATTTTACAATACTGCAAAGCAAAAACGATCTGGATCTTACATAGGATATTTGAAAGCTTAAGATCTTAAAGGATCCCGTTCTTGACCATAGGATCTTAAGATCTCATCCGATCTGATCCTACTTTTCTCGGATAACAAACTAAAAAACTGCAAATTTCTAGATTATTCTTTTGTGGAATTTAAAAAACAACATGTTTATCTTATTAAACATTTCATAATTATTATTTAGGACAACATTTTTGTAAGATACTTATATTCTTAGCTTGTATGGTTCTTGTGTTTATGATTGAATAAAATGAAAGAAAACTAGAGAGAGATAGAGAAGTTGGGAGGTGTCACACCCCGCCGAAGGCGGAAACGCGAGGTGCAACATAATCAATATACATCGCACAAGAGATATAGAACAATACCATAATTTACATTAAAGGAAAAGTATATCATTACAACATTGTTTAGCCGACATCGGCAATTTAAGACACAAAGTTTAGTTCCCAAAAGATAGCTTGAAATCCATAATGATTAGTAGTGACGCGTGAAAACTTCATTATGCAAGGACCATGAAGAAAAACTTACTGACGATCACCTGAAATGCATGAGAGAAAACGGGTCAACTATGAAAATAGTTGGTGAGTACACACGGTTTTAGTAATATAAAACGCCTCTAAAAGAGTGTCAAAGTTTTCGGTCTTTACGAATAGTCCACAAAGCAAAGGCATTGTAAATCCACTCAGTTCCAAGCCTCGGCCATACAAGACTTGCAACCTGTGTGTTCACAACCCATTGCACATAAAGTAGTACGTTCGGTAGTCAAGTACATATGGTCAATATAGTTCACAATAAGGGCACATAGTACATAATAAATCAAGGCCGCTCCGAACAAAGGAGACTTGAAGTCACTCCGCCACCTAGACAAAGAATTATTAGTCACTCCGCCGTCTTGGCGAAGAATTATTAGTCACTCCACCATGGCGAGAATTATTAAGGATGCTCTGAACAGAAGAGACTTTATAGTGTTGCTCCGAACAAAGGAGACTTTAAGTCTTAGCACATACAGTACAATAAGTCCACAAGTTCAAGTCAAAAGGTTCAAAATAAGTCAAGGGTTCAAATAATGGTGTTCGTAATATAGCAAACAAGTTTGTTTGAGTACGTTGTTGCTTACGAGCATAAATAGTGAAGCATTAGTCATTTAAGTTCATTTAAGAGTAAGCAATATAGTTCATGCATCCACCCCAAAACGATTAAAATAGTTAGAAAAAGGGGTTCGTGAATACTCACTTGATATGATGACAACAATGACAATAGAGAATATGATGGAAGCGAGGCTCGGTCTCTAACCGCGACCTATTATGAACGATATGATTTACTTTTAGATGAGGAAGTGATGTAGTGAATGTACATGCACATGATGCCTATACCACTCGTACTTTGGAAATAATAGCTATCGTTGAAATTTAATGTTTTCCATAACTTGGTGAAAATAAGTCCAACTAGCCTCGCAAATACTAGTTGTGTAATAATGTGTATAAAGTGTTAGTGGTTGGACTTAGCGTTTTGAAAGCCTTGAAACGTCATCTAATAGTAGTGTTATTAAACATTTGATGATACGTGCCTCAACGGGTAAGAAATACGGCTCTCCATTGTCGTTACTTGAAAATATAATTTTTAGTACGTAAAATACACTTCTAATAGTGAGCTGTCAAAATATAAGGAGTTATCGGGTTATAAACGCGAGTATCTTGGTCGTTATAAGCTCATTTTCCGCGTTCTTTATATCCGTGAATTCGTAATAACAAGTACTAATAAATTTTTAGTAGCTCGGACCCTCTAGGTAATGTTAAACGTCACATTTTGTCCGTCGAAAAACGTCAAACAGCATGCAGTTTTTCAGAAAAGTATTTTTAATCGTTAAACTCGGAAAAATCATATCTCCTTCGTTATAAACCCGTTTTTATCCCCGTTTTCGGCCACGGCTTCGTATCGGAATGTATTTTCTAAATTTTTGGCCAAAAGTTACCCAAAATTACTGAGTTGGCCACGTTTTTAAAATGGAGACAGCAGGTATATTTACACTTTGAAAATCAATTTCCTAGTTAGTAACTTGTCCAAAAACCATACAAACAACAACCAATCATCCCATAACCTACCATACACCTTCTTAGGGTGTCATGGGTTCCTAAACATCATCCACCAAGTTAATCTACCAAGGGATTTCCTATATTACATAACTAAGGCTCAAAAGATAAATAAATGTAAATAGAGTGGTATAAACTAACAAATGCATGCGTATCTTGTATAAAAAGTGTATGATCATTGTAGGAACTTGAATAAATTATGAAAATATATTGGGTACAAGTA
The DNA here is from genome assembly GCA_014162995.1 of Artemisia annua. Lineage (NCBI taxonomy): Eukaryota > Viridiplantae > Streptophyta > Magnoliopsida > Asterales > Asteraceae > Artemisia > Artemisia annua. The sequence goes on from LBNU01017707.1 coordinate 73,838, forward strand.
TTGAGTGTCGGAATAATTATTGTTTAGTTTTTACGAAAACCGTCGTAATTATATAAAATTTACGATATGAATTAAATAAATTTCCAAAATACCGGGTAAATGAATTTTAAAATCTTCGGGACATTGTAATGAGTATAAAAATATGTCGGGACCATTGTGGGGATTGTCGGACGTGTTAGTCTCATTTATTGATCGCGTGTTAATGTTTATTTAAATGTGAATATACGTAATTCGTTGAATATACGAAAAATGGTAATTTAGGAAACCTACGAGTGGAATAGTATGCAAATGCCCTCGGGATGATATGTAGACTATTTCTAGTCCGTATGAAATGTCCCTAATGATGATGCATGGATTCGGAGCTAAACCTAACCGGTTGCTCGAATTTGAATACCCGTAAACCCAGTTTACGATGAAATGAATGATGACCATGAATAGTGATTTTTCTCTCGGGATGAATAGTGTCATGTGAATAGTAACGTTTCTCGGAATCACAAACGGAGTCCGAAAATGATGAATAGTAAAATGATGAATAGTGACCAGTGAATAGTAAACGATGAATAGTAACCGATGAATAGTAATTGAGAAAGTTCGGGAAAATGACCAGAATTTACGAGTTGTGACAATCTACTCCTTATCCAACCTGGTCCATTTCTCCGTCCAGTCAACCGGTCTCCGACAACAACTGGGCCAATGCCATTACCAGCAGCTTCGTGCCTCCAGCTGAGAACTCACTGCTCGCACAAACTGGGGATATGGAAACATTCATTAAGTGGTTCTGTAAGCAGCAAGGAATATCAAAGTTGACACAGAAAGATTTGGAAGGACCAGCATACGCAATTCTCCAAGTCTTTCATTCTGATGTGACTCACCTTCAATATCAGATGGAGGAGTGCCACAAGATGTTCAATGATCAAGTCGATGAAGAAATTACTAATTACAACTACATCAATCCACTCCCTTTGGGTGGATCCCCATGCCATGTCACAATTCAGGCTGAGTTTTTCTTCAACAAGGACCTTGAACATCTTCGATTCGGTAGCAAGCAGCGTAAATATGCATTGTCTATCATTAAGATGAAGGTTGCATCCTACAAAGACATAGGATTGGAACAGCTAGTACCAAACGGAATGTGGATTGGTGAAGAGTGTGAGTATGATATCGCTGCTGCTCTTGGGATCTCTCACTGGTGGTTCAAGAAACAACAGTTTTATGTTGACAGATTTCAGGCTAAGGGTGACAAAAAATATGTTCGCTCGCCACTTGAAATCATCAGTGTTGTCAAAGTCCAGATACACTCTATTTACGGGTATGACTAACTGAAGACCATTGTTCTCCGCCAGGAAGATTTCAAGGATTATATGATCTCTGAAGGTGATTTCAAGCATCTTCGTCCTAATGACTTCGAACACCTGTACATACTTCATCTTCAAGGAAAACTGCATCATCTAGCTCCGCAAGAGAAGAAAACGCTTGTGTTTGCTGTTCTTCATTGGATCAGGGGTCTTGTTTTAAGGAAACGTGTCGAAGATTTTCAACTCGGCATTGAAAGTTATCAGACGCAACTCAATCTCACAAGACCTCAATGGGAAGTTCCCAATATGGAACCAGTGCCCGACTATACTGTCATCAAATCTCCGAGGGCTGTGGTGTTCAGAGATAGGTATAACATTCCTATGGTTATGCGCCTCGAGGAACTGTACAAGTTTAGCGATGGTACCTTGGAAATAGTTGATGATGCATTGGACTTCTGAGTGAAAGAATATCAAGTCTACTCAGACAAGCCCGGAAGATATACCAACCATTGGACGGACCATGACTTGAAGCTGAACAACAAATTCCTTAACGTCATTCGACACAGATTGAAGATGAGGAGGATCTTTCGCAGTCTTGAGTGTTATGTGGGTGGTAGACTTCGTGAAGGTGACTACATGCTTCTACGAAGAACTGAATGAATCTTCGGTTTTTCTTTTGTTATCACCTTGTTTAGTTTATTTTGTGAGGTGATGTAACAGTTGTATCATGTAACCTTTGTACTTCCAGTATATGTAACTATGAATGATTGGGGTGTCTGTGTCCTTTACTGTGTGCGGATATATCGAAATAATGTATGTTTCAGTGCGTCATTTCTAGTAAAAGAAGAGAAGTCTTCTTTCATCCCAAAATCTCTCTCATCAATGATTCTTCAAGAGAGTTTTTGTGGTTTACAAGGTGGCTATTGGACTTAAATTTTTACAAATACTTGCCTCTCAATGTAATAACTACAACTCTTTAAATAGAAAATGGGTCATTAATTGAGGGGGAGCGTATTTGTTCAAAATTTCTGCACCTTTCTAAACTTTGTGCACCAGCAGCAGTGAATAGTTTGTCTCAAAAATTAGTACATGTTCCAATCTAACCACATTTTCTCCTATGTTTTTAAACTCATTTAAATCAATTGAGATCACAAAATCTCAAATGACTTGAAATTTTTTTATTGGGGGAGAGAATGTGATTTAAATATGAAATCTAATAAAATGTGATGTTTTGGACTTCAAAATATATGTTCTCCCATATGTGCCAAACTCTTTGAAACAACATGTAGGATACTAAACAACATATAACACGTATAGAACTTGTGTTTATGGATAGAATACAAGAAAAACTAGAAGATATTTAGAGAGAAGTTAGAGAGGGAAAGTAGAAGAGAAGTTGGGAACCTTGAGAGAAAAACAAAAAAGAAAAATAGATTAAGAATGAGAAGGTCCAACCCTCTCTCTTGGTAGGAGAGGGTATTTATACTTACAACATGTTACTTGCCTCTACTAGCCTATGGATCGAGCTGACAGTGGGTAAAGACCTGACCTGACTCCACAAATACTAACTAATACTAACACTACGTATTAACTAATATGATAAATACTACGAGCTATACAATGCTTTAAGGTACTTGGGGTGACCGAATCTTCTATAGGAAAAACGTATTCCTAACAATCTCCCCCTAAGGGAGGTCACCCCAGAAATTAAATCTGGAGTTCCAGCGTTGAGATCTTTGTAGATGTCTTTGTAGCTCGCAGTTGTTGATTCTTCATCGAAAAGAACTTTGTTCTTTCAGCAGCGGACTCAAGATGACTTGCTTGATGTGTAGGATGATCTTAGACATTGCTTCATGTTCATCATCCAAATTAGTAGCTTCAAGTCATCTTTGAGTGGAAGTGTCTATTTGTGATGTTGTGATTGTCTTTGTGTTGTCATGCTCACACTTTTCTGGATCATGATCTTCTGCATCAGAGTTGTGGAAGCATAGTTGAAGCCTATTCCATGATCATGATTTCTTTGAATTTGATGTTGAAGTGTGAGCATGAGGTGATGAATCGGCATCTTATCTGCAATCAGCAACAACCGCCAACTTCTTTGTCTCTGGTGGGAATACGCCTTTCCAACATGCCCATACATCTTTGTTTAGTGAATTTCCATGGTTGAATAGTTCTGACGGCTCCTTTTAGATGTCGGTATGAGCATGTGGAACTAGAGTGATGGTGGTGACAATGATAAGTTTGTTATGTTGAGCTGCATAAAACTTGGTTAGTAATAAACATACCAGCACTTACAAGTTTGGACTTCGAGATCGTCAATAGCATAGTGTGAAGACTTTCTCTAATCCTTACCAAGGCCGTTCCTAATCGGATGCCCCCGAGAGGGCTTTCACTGACATACCGAAGTACACCAACGATTAGGTGAGTCGCTGGAGATCACCCCACGACTGTAGACCTTTTGGAACACCACCGCGAACACTAAGCATAATCCACAAGAGATTACCGAAGTGACCTGCTGTCAGGGATGTTTGATGTTGA
>LBNU01017708.1:21349-58134 GCA_014162995.1 Artemisia annua
ATATATATATATATATATATATATATATATATATATATATATATATATATATATATATATATATATATATATATATATATATATATAAAGACATGAAAAAAAAATAAATAAATACAATCGAAGGATTGTGGAAAGGATTTCGCCCAAAGTACAAGGACGAACAATGTAATTTAATCTAAAACCTTTGTTTATCATGTTCTTCATTAGTTATTAGATGCTCCGTATAGCATAAACAAATAGTTAAGCAACACAAACTTGAGAAAGAATCTACTTGAGAAAGGCCAAAATGCGAAGATTAGACTAAAATCAATAACCTTTTTTAGCAGAAATCAAAACTCTGCTTAAATCGTGTAGTTCTGGACCGAGGATCGAATTAGCCAAAAAGCCAAGACCGAGGATCGGACCGAATATGTCCGGTCCGGTCTCGGTCAGTCCGGTCCAACAAGGCCAAATAATCGGTTTGTGGTCTGGACCGAACCGAGGACCGAATTAGCCAAAAAGCCAAAACCAAAGACCGGACCGAATGTGATCGGTCTGGTCCGTTCGGGTCATTTGCTCAGCCCTAGTTCATATTCATGTGATGAATATGAAAAAAAGAAAAAAAAAAATCCTTAACCAAGAAATGGAACAAACATTTAACAAAATCATAATTAGAAAAGAATTATTAAATTAAGATTTGAAAATCATGCAGTTTTATAAAATGATAATTGTAGAGGGTGTAGAAGTAGGCGTTAATATAGTTGGATAATTCATTTGTTGCCCCAAAAGGTCACCATAAATTAAATGTTAGCTCTAAAAAAATTGAGCTTTTGTATTTGTTTCTTTGCGACTTATGCAACCTAATATAAGTTTGACAAGTGTCTAATTTGAAAGTACATATGTGTAAGTGGAAAGTATATGTGTGTAAGTGTCCTCTTATACGACTAATGGTGCACTCTTGTATTTTTTTTTATGCGACTTGTACATTTTTTTATGCGAGTTTATGCTGTTACACACTTGTACTTGTACTCTTACACACTTGTACTTACATTTGGGGCAAAAAGAAGAAAAATTAATATGTTGGGGACTAAACTCAAGAATTTGAAATAGGTGATGGACCAATGATGTAATTTAGTCTAAATACTTATTGGGCAATAAAAACAACTTTGACTTATACACAGTTATGTATTTCTTGAGAAGTTACAAAAGAAAAATCCCCTAATCACTTCTACCGAGAGTTGGTGCTGAAATTGCATCAGGTAAAATTAATCAATCCTAGCTATAATATGTTTAGTTTCAGTCACAATTTAGTTAATCGTTATACTTTTTATAAAATAAGAAACTATTCATCTTGTAAGTTTATTCAGTGTTAGAAGTTTCATTCAAAAAAATTTTCATAAGTTAGATATGCGTGTCATGCGAATTGATCTTTCTGTTTGAGAAAGAAAAATAAAACCGGTTGGATTTGAACCAGAAACCAGGTTGGTTGAACAGGGAATCACTGGAAGCCGGTTTAGGAGACAAACTGGTTAAACCGTGAACCGGCAGCTTGACCGGGTCTGTTATAAACAAGTTATTTAAACGTTGCAAAACAAAACCTTATGAAACACACACTGATCTTCAAAATAATAATAAAAAAAAAGGTCTTCTGTAAATTAAATGAGCAAACCATTATAAGCAAATCCAAACACTCCTCAAGAGCTTGCTTGCCGGTTGTGATATGTGCTTGTGCTTGTGCGTATAGCCATCCAAACACTCTGTAACTCTAATTATAAGCAAATTTCACTGTTGACCTCCTATTTGATGATAGAGTTACTTAATATGGTTAAATACTTAAATGTGTATGTTTGAAATTTGACGTGAATTTTATAAAGCAGGTCTCGTCTATTTAATGGGTTCTAATCATGTCGATAGGCTTAGTAACATGCCTGATGAGGTTCTTTCAGAGATACTCTCTTTAATGCCTACCAAATTTGCGGTGCGAACTAGCATTTTATCCAAAAGATGGAGGTACAAGTGGACGTTGGTCACCAACATTGACATTGATGTTCTCCCCTTCCATGGTTTACTGAACTGTTGTGCATTTGTGGATCGCGTTTTGGATCTCTGCAAAACAACTGAAATTAAGTTATTTCGGTTACGTTTTGGTAAATTATGGGTTGAAAAGTCAAGAATGACTAAGTGGATAAATGAGGCTGTTAGGTTAAACGTTAGGGATCTCGAAATACAATCTGTCAAGCTCAAGTTGCCTTTGAGCTTGTTCACTTGCAAGACACTAACAAAATTAACGATAGAAACTATTAATTCCGCGAAACGTTTTGAGTGGCAAACTCCTTTCGATCTTCCTTGTGTAAAAACCTTGGACATTGGTGTTTATGATAATCCTTCTCTCACTGCATTCAGACTCATACGTGGCTGCCCAGTACTTGAAAGTCTATCCTTTTATATACATGAACGCAATAATGAAGAGGAGTACAGATTCAATATCCCTACACTAAAGCATTTAAACCTAAAAATATGGAAATCTTGTGCAACTACAGGCGTTAACAAGATTGTGTTAAATGTCCCTAATCTTGAAGACCTTTTTGTTGGTTGTTGGTGGCGCTCACTTTTTGTTATGGAAGATTTTCCATCTTTGGTTTCGGTAACATTTTCAGATTTTTGGCTAAGACGTAGTAATCTGTGGGTTGAGCTTTTTAAAGGAATAATTGAAGCTAAATCACTATCGTTTATGCCGGATTCTGTAAGTTTTTATTTCTAGACGTCAATGTGTTGATTTTGTTACATATTATGTATACTTCTTCAAAAATTTGAAGTATAATTTTGTTTTTCTTTCTAGGATTCTCCAAATGCACCTTTGCCCAGATTCCAAAATTTAAAACATTTGGAGTTGAAGAGTTATTGTATTACATTAATCTTTGAGTTTCTTGAAAGTTGTTCCGAGTTGGAACATTTGTCTATTGAGGAGGTATGCAGTGTTTCTAAAGCTTTGACGAGTTTTATGCGATCTTTCTTACTTCTTTTGTTTAGATTTAGCTAATTTAGATTCTTTTTATCTTGCTTGTGTTTAAACAAAAGGCGCAACAGTCGTCTGGAATGAGCCGCCTTCAGTACCTACATGTATTTTAAACAACCTCAAAACAATTAAATACGAAAATTGTGAGGGGCGGGAAGACGATATACAGTTTTTAGAATACATGTTGCGGAATGCAGAGGTTTTGAAGACGCTGACAATTTCGTGCAAAAGTGAACGTCTGGAGGAAGAAATGAGGTTGTGTGCTAAGCTGTTGAAGTGCCCAAGGGCTTCAAGGTATTGTGAGATTCATTTTGCTAGCAAGTCGTTTGATTCTGCAAGTAGCTAGTTTTTTTTTCAAAAGAAGACAATGGGGTTTATGTTTCCTTTTTGTAAGTGACTAATGTTTGAACTTTGAAGTCTAAACTTAATTTTGAAATTAAGTATGTGGTGGTTTTGCATGTATAATTTGTGATGACCATTTATCTTTTGGCCTTTTGACCTCATGTGTATAAGGTTAATTGTGACGAATGATCTTGAACTTCCAAAAGTGGCTCCTGAACCTCATTTGATTCCATTCGTTAGATATATTATATCTTAAAATGGCAGAAGCACAATAGTTCAGCAGTAAAGGTAACAACCTGTCTAGAATAGGTAATGAACAACCTTTCCTACCTGATACATTTCACTATATACCTGCTGCAATGGCAGTTGAGATGACCACACCAAGAGGAATTTTATTTCATTGGAATGGTAATGATGGGTACCCCGGGTTTAAAGATGCCATGTGTGATCAAAGTGTTGACCCGAATGTTTGGAAGGTAGTGGTCGCCCCCTAAACGAGCGTAACAGGTGAATTAAGAGTCTTGGGATCACATATAAAACCTTTGTTAACATGTTCTTCATTAGTTAATCGATGTATCAGAAACAAAATATAAAACAGCACAAACTTGAGAATGAATCTACTTGAGAAAGGCCAAAATGTGAAGTTTGAACTAAAATCGATAACCTTTTGAGCAATACTTGAAACTCTGCTTAAAACATGTAGTTCATAGTCATGCAATGAATATATATGCACTACAACAAATTTGCTATTTGTACACGTTTTTTTCTTCACGATCTATGAACTGCGAACTTTTATTTCAAGATATTCACACTTATAAGTGTGCAAACATTGTTCGCACTAATAATTAAAATGGAACAAACCTTTAACCAAATCATAATCATTCTTTACAAAAGAATTATCAAATTGAGATTTGAAAATCAAGCATATCTGTTAAATGTTAAAGATAGACTGATAGAGGGTGGGGAAGTAGGCTTTAATGTATTTCCCTGCCCATCAAATTTGTGGAGGATTGATGTATAACCCACTACTACGTAATGGACTCGGTTTATAATTTGCAACTAACCGTTGATATGTGGTTAGACTTTAAAGTAGTCGAAGGAATGATGGATGTTTGTTTTTTATGCAACTAGTTGGTGGTTGTGGCAGAGTAAAAATAAGCTGAAATTCAAATGACAAAGGACAATGGGTAGTGTCGAGATGTATAGGAAGGTGTAGGAGATGTTTGAATATTTTTGTATTAATGTCGAAGATTGGGTTGTATCCTTTAGAGCATGTACATGAATAACCTGGGTTAAACTTTAACACGTTATCGCCACATCAGCTTTAACACTTTCACATTAACTCGCAAAAAAACACCCACATTCATAACTCAGCTTTAACTCAAATATTTTCAAATTCAACCCCTAAACTAAACTAACAATTCATTTAATAAACCAAATAGCATTAAAACTTAAACATTACAATACGAAATATAAAAAAATTTAAAATAACAATAACAACGATTAAGAAAAAAAACCGAAACATAAGAAATTAAAACATACGAATTACAACTACTTATTCATCGTCTTCGAAATATTCTTCTTTATGTTGTTGTTGGCATTGAAGACATTTCTTCCAAACATGCTCCATAAAATCTCGTTGGAGTTGAGAATGCATTTCTGAGTCGCACATTTCCCTTGACTTGCGTTGCTGGGTATCACATCTGTCGACCCACCTTTGATGCGTCAAATGAGGTACCGGATCCACAAACATTTCGCCATAGTCACGGAGCGCAAACTTTTGATCTTTTAAAATCATGTTATGTAAAATAATGCATGTATACATGATTCGTTGTATATTGACAATTTCCAGTGCACGTACCGGTTGTTGTAGTATACCCCAACGTCCTTGGAGCACACCAAAAGCACGTTCGACATCCTTTCGTGCACTTTCTTGCTTCCTTTTGAAATAACTATGTTTCTCGTCAGTCGTTGCCGAGAAGGATTTGACGAAAGTTTCCCGCTATGGGTAAATTTCGTCAGCCAAGTAATACCCATGTTCATACCTTCTTCCATTTACCATATAGGGTGCCCTTGGGGATTCGTCAGCAAGAATGTCGTCGAACAAATTAGAGTTATCCAAAACATTAATATCATTATTTGCCCCTGCCATACCAAAAAATGCATGCCAAATCCACAAATCTTGTGAAGCAACAACTTCAAGCATTAACGTTGGGTATCTTTTCTCACCCCTACCAAATTGCCCCTGCCAAGCCACCGGAAGATTTTTCCACGCCCAATGCATGCAATCAATGCTACCAAGCATTCCCGAAAAACCATGTACCCGTTCATGCTACTTTGAACGTCCGCCCATGTTTGTTTTCTTAAAAACTCAGGCATAAACGAATCCATAACACACATGTTAAAATTATTAAGACATAAACGTGAAGTACTCGCACCCATTTGCAAATACTCATCAAACGCATCAGGTGCGCTGCCGTATGCCAATTGGCGTATGGCAGCTGTACACTTCATAAGAGCACTAATACTCCCTCGACCCGTACAATCGTGTCCTGCCTTAAAGTATTGAAAGTGATCTGGAATAACATCGGATTCATAAGATTCAATACCTTTGACTATTTTTAGAAATAGTTTCTGGCTCATGCCAAACCTTCTACGAAAATTATGGGGCGTATACTTACAACCTTGAACGAAATAGTCGTTTAGCAAACGTTCTTCAACAAGCTAACGTTTACGAAATATGTGGGTACGAGACACCTGAGGCTGAGGATGAGCTTCTTCTTATTCTAAGCGTTGTTGATACTCGTATGCAGCAATTATAAACTCTATATCTTCTTCGCCATCTATGTCTGACCAAGTCCGAGATGATTCGGCATTTTGATTTGGGTCCATTGTGATTGAAGAAGGTTTTTTTTCTTATAGAGGAAGTATAAAGAGTTGAGAATTTAGTAGTGGATGTGTGAAAAAAAAATTTGTGTTTAGTTCGTATTTATACTGGTGGGTAAATGACTATTATATATATATATATATATATATATATATAGTTTATTATTATTTATATTGTCTGACTGGCTACAGTTGCACTCCTACTTATGTTAGGGCACTGTTTCTAAACGAGAGATACTTTATAATGGCCATTAAGTTATGTCCTGCTAAGAGTCTAATAATATTCAAGACTTCCATCCTTGCACTTAGTACATTAAATGCTGAGGCTGTAAGAGCAACAACCAAACAGACCCCAATAGCAATAAACAGACCCCGAAACCTATCAAAGTTCTGGCTTTTGGGTGTCTTGAAATAATCTTGGGATGATAGCTAGAGAANAATTGGTACCGTGATAGTTGCGCAGATCTTGACTTTTTTACAAAAAGTCAAGATCAGATCTAGAATGGGCGGCCTAGATTCATCCGCACATCCGCACGAAAATAAAAAATCCGCACTAGATCCTCAGTGTATATATATATATATATATATACACTAGTGGTCATGGCCCGCCCAATGGGCGGGCATGCTTTGTGATTTTCACTAATCATGTGATTTTAGTTGTATTTTTAGTTGTAATATTTTGAAATTGAAATTTATGTTTTTTTTATTTATTTTTATCATGTTTTTTTAATGATTAATATGCTTTGTAAGGACGTTTTGCTTGATGTATGACTCATATTTATCCATGCCTTATTTAACTATATCAAAAGAAGGATGGTAAAATAGTTTTGTGGTAGTGAAACTGTCAAAGGAATAGCTTCAGGTTCTTCTGTAAAATACATTTGGTCATGTAATGTTGATACCTTCTGATCAACTGTCAAAGGAATAGCTTCAGGTTCTTCTGATCAACTGTCAAAGGAATAGCTTCAGGTTATAGAACCCGAGTCAAGACCCTTGGAGACACTACTGAAGTTGAGGTGAAAATAGTTTACATAGTGCTTTAACCTGACAAAATAATAATCCGTATGTTATAAATTTTTACACACGGGTTAGAGTTAATAGATTCTTAACTGAAAAGGAAAGGGGAAAAAATTACAGGGCATGCAGACAGTTATGAATCTCACTTGGAAAAGCTGCCTCAGCCCGGGCGAAGTCATTCCTTTTGAGGTGCAATAGGTTGCTACGATTAAAAATAATTTAAAAACATATGCATATGTTAGACGTAGCCATTTCAGGAAGCTTTACTCATTGTAGGTAGGTTGTTTAGAACGTTCAGTTCTGTTACACCGAGATGCAAGAACAGTTGCCGTCTTTTCTTTAAGCAGCTTAGAATGTGTGGCCTGTTTGGTGATTAGAAGCAAACAGTGACATTACGTGCGATAGATGTTATGCTGCTCGAACATGTTTTGATAAAGCCTCTTACATATTAACAGACTTAACTGTTGCAGCAAAATGTTTGTCACTGAGCTTGTGGGTTGTTCACCTACATGCAGGGATTGTAAGAAGCAAAAAGAGGTTCCCTGCAATTTCATTTGATAAGTTTGAATGCGCTATGTTTTTGAAACTATAATCATCTATAAGTCTAAAAGATGAGGCAAACAATTAAAAGTATATCATATCCTTGCCACCTGTTTCACATGACTCTAGAAGTCCCACTTTAGGCAAAGGTCTGTAATCTAGGTTGCTATAATGTATCACCAGTTACAGTTAATTCACAAATCTGTGCATATTTAGTGACGTTGAAAATTCAAAGAATCTAGGTGTAAAATTGATCAGAAACGAAGAATTTGAGCTTATGTCAGCTCTTTACCTCCAAGTTAGCATCATTAGTCACGTACTCATTTTTGTTACATGATCAAGGAGCTGGTCTATCATCGAACGCCCGGTCTTTTACAGTATATATTTATGGAACTGGAGTGGCAGTTGGTGAATGGTGCGGCTATGCACTCAGCGTGTGGTGGAGTAGCTTATCAGCCCTAAGAATACGGGTCTTTGTGCTGAATAAGATAACAGGAAAAAGGTAAGAAAATGCGAATAACTAAACTCTAATGTAGTTTGAGATACTTACCCAATGTTATGGCGTCCCCTTGGTCCTGTTCCTGTACCTTTATGCCAAAAATGAAGATGTTAGAGCATACATACGCACACGTACACATAAATTGATGCTAATAAATCAATATCAAAACATCATTCAACACCAACAAATGTTAACTTTCATTGGTTACTTACTACAAACTATGAGTCACTGCTACTTGATTTAAAGTCCCTTATTAAAAGTATATCATATCCTTGCCACCCGTTTCACATGAATCTAGAAGTCCTACTTGAGGCAAAGGTCTGTAATCTAGGTTGCTATAATGTATCACCAGTTACAGTTAATTCACAAATCTGTGCATATTTAGTGACGTTGAAAATTCAAAGAATCTAGTTGTAAAATTGATCAGAAATGAAGAATTTGAGCTTATGTCAGCTCTTTACCTCCAAGTTAGCATCATTAGTCACACACTCATTTTTGTACATGATCAAGGAGCTGGTCTATCATCGAACGCCCGGTCTTTTACAGTATATATTTATGGAACTGGAGTGGCAGGTGGTGAATGGTGCGGCTATGCACTCAGCATGTGGTTGAGTAGCTTATTAGCCCTCTGAATACGGGTCTTTGTGCTGACAAAGATAACAGGAAAAAGGTAAGAAAATGTGAATAACTAAACTGTAATGTAGTTTGAGATACTTACTCAATGTTACGGCGTCCCCTTGGCGTACCTTTATGCCAAAAATGAAGATGTTAGAGAATACATACGCCACGTACTGATGTGCCTATTTGTTAGTGCAAGTTTTAAAATTTATAAACACGATTTATCCGATTAATTCTTTAGCACATACGAGCAAGTATACTCGTCCTGTGTAATAAAGGTGGGTAAGTCGAGATCGTCCCAAGGGATTTGTTTATTTATAGTAGAACTTGTTTATTAACAAAGGTTGTCAATCCTTGTTTGTATGAATATAGTTTTAAAAAGAAATCAAATAAGAACTAAGCATATACTTGTGTATAATTCCATGATGAGGTCTAGGAGTATTATTGCAATTATGAATATAAACTTTGGTGTAAAACTTGTTATGATGCGCAACTAAAAATGAGTAGAAATACAATCGATGATGTATGTCATGTTCTAACTACTATTAAGAATTCAATCTACTAAATGACTCCTTTCGGACATATCAAGATAGTATGACAATTCTATAATCACATGGTTGTTTAGAAAATCAACTCTTTTCTTATGAATTCCTAAGAATCCTTTCGGTCCTTTTTCGTGATGAAATCTTCTCAAAATCCATTTTAATAAGTAAATAGGATGGTTGTCAAACATCATATTCCATACTAATTCGTGCACTAATGTTTTGGAATAAAAACAAGTTGAAAATCCTTTCGGACCTATTTCCCAAAGATTGTTTTTATCAACAAATTAAGCAAGATTAAATATTACTTTAACAAACTCATAAAATAGATATGTTTTTGGTTACCACTCAGTTTTTACTACTAACAATATACCCGATACTCCCATCTACGATCCTAATATATTTTCATACTCATTATAATGATATAAAAATCATATTATTAATTTACCCGGTGTTTTGAGATCTGTTGCTATATTTTACGATATACGCTAATAATTTCGTCGGATTTCGATATTTCAACACGACAATTATTTTAACACCCGATTCTCATCAGGAATGTAATTTTATAATTTTTACAACATCATTATATTCTATTTGGTACCGTTAAATTTTATTTCTAGCAAACTCAGTACCCGATAACAAAATATCCCAAATTAATATCAAGTAAATCTTCTACTTTTGCAACTACTCACATCTTGTCCCCCCACCTTTCCCCTAAAACGTGGCCTCTTGCCCCCCTAAGCTAGTATTGACTTAAATTTGACCAAGAAATTACAAGTTAGCCATGAGATATTTTTACACAAGTTCAAGTATTATTACTAGTTACTTTCATTTTCATTTAAAACATACATATCTTTCAAAGCAAACTAGCACAAAACTCATCCTCTTTGGTCCTTGGGTGGTTCGGCCATAGCAAGAAAAAGAGGAAAACATCACAAAATCTTCCAAGTTCAAGTATCACACAATTACTAGTAATCTATTACAAGATTTTGAAATAGAAATCTATAGATTAATTAGGGTTTCTAAAACATAAATTCACCACCACCTCAAGTAAGTGCATGGATAACTTTTCTACTCTTTTAAAATATTACTTGATGTATTTTTATGGATTAGAACCAAAAACATGCATATATGTTGTGTTAGTTACCACTTTTACAAGTATTTACTTATTTTTATGAGTAAAAATCATTTTATTATATTTTTCATGAGCTTCACTAGTTTGAGTGAAGATTAGGACTCCATGACACCCTAAGAAGGTGTATGGTAGGAATAGATTAGTTTTGTGGTGATTGAAAGTGTTTTGGTTAAGTTTTGAATCAAGAAAAATAGTTTTTACGATATATATATAAACTTGCTGTCCATTTTTGTAAATTCCAGAAAACTCAGCGGTCTGAGGAAAACTTTGGGTTGCATATTCAGAAAATACTCTCAAAAACGAAACCGTAGCCGCTTGAATCACTAAAATCCGCCTTACGACGAGAAAGATATGATTTTTTAAAGTTTAACGATGAAAAACTACTATTTTTCTAAAAATACATGCTGTCACACGATTTTTGTGGGTAAAAACGAGGTGTTTGCCGTAAACTAGCCGACCCGACTTATCAAAAATATATTAGTATGTTGTCCCGCGATTCCGGGGATATAAAGAACGTAGAAAACAAGCTTATAGCGAAGAAGATACAAGCGTTAGAACATGGACGATTTCTATATAATTTACTCGGCTTTTAATAAAAATGGCTTTTGCCGCTAAAATGACTTTGCAAAGTACCATGTTCGCGACCGTTCTTCTCCATGTTCGGCTCAGTTTGAGACCGAGCCGTACTTAAGTAAAATCAAGTATTTCCGACATACTTTTCAAATCAATTGGTCGTTTACCCATTGGCCTTGTAACGAGTAAAATACAACCTCATTTATATTACCCAAAAACCACACCAAAAATTGTTATTTTTACGATGAACCAACTTGACATATTTTCCTATCGAGGATCGGGACTCGTTGAGACCGAAACTCAATAACACGTCTTTAGACCATGATACAAGCTTCCCAAAACCGTCGAGTTCGTTTCCCAACACTTAATATTTATCGATTCACGACTAGCTTTTCGAGGCTACATTTTAAGGATTTCAACTATATTTAAAGGGGTAGTATTTTACGATGAAAAACTCTATTTTCGCAATAAATCACTAAACGACTATTGTGGATTGTCATTACAACGTATATACGCATAAAGTATTTTATATCAATACAAGACGTCAAAAATATATTTTTCGACGATAAACATTATTTCCAAAATTATTCAAGTGGTAATCATAACATACGTATTTGCATGTACGTCATTATTTCATTCATTAAAATAGATCATATCATTCATATAGGTTGGAGATAGCATTTCCGCTTCATTTCAGTGTACCCACTCTTGTCATCTTAACTCATTGCATCAGGTGAGTTTTCATAGCCCCGTTTTCAATTAATTATTTGATTTATAAATTCTCGGGGGAGAATACATTGCACCATTTTTATACCGGCCAAAGTATTAAATTTATGTACATTGCTTAAGTTACCGCATTTGCCATGTTAAAGTCCCCTTTTATTATCATGAACCGTTAATTTGTGAGCAAGCGAAGGTGAGTGGATAGATCTATTGAGGGTGACTCCTCCATCCGCGTTGGGTTGATCACCAACAGTCAAACGGATGCATTTCACTTCATACATTCAGAGTGTTCGGCAAAGCACTCCTTTTGGGGCATTTATTTTAGTACGTCTAGCTTCGGGGTCATGAGCTTATAGCAATTGTATTATTTTCATGTGACATTTTGTCATGCATTTTTATACTTGTGGTTACCGTAAAAACATTTCATTTACATTAAACCTATGATTCTCACCAACATTATTGTTGACATTTTAGCAATGTATTTTCAGGAAATAAAGGAGATCACTTCATGGCATGCATATGGACATTACATAGAGTCGCGGCGTCGACACGTCTCACTTGTTTACTTATGCACTTATAAACATCGTTTGGTTGTAACATACTTATTTCTACAACTTTTACAAATCATTGGGACCTACACTTTGTAATCTCTAAATTATTTCTATGAATCAAACGATGTATTTTTCAAACGACACTTTAGGTCGTTCAATGTAACTGTAACTGTGATGCTATGGCAGTCACCCCCGGGTATTCCATTCCGCTGCAAGTCATGAACTTGGGGGTGTGACACTCGCGTTTTACTTTGTAGTCACGTTTTACTTTTGTAAATAGGGTCGCGTTTTAAACTACGGTCGCTTTTTACACAAGTCGCGTTTTAAAGTGTTGTGTCGCGGTTTACAAATGTGTCTAAGCTTGTGTCGCGTTTTAAAGATTTGGGTCATGTTTTTTAACTTGTGCCACAGATCTAGAGTCGAATTTTTACCTCAAATGAATCTAACGGATGAGAATCAAAAGTTCATTTTCGTAAAAAGTTTATGCGACGTTTCATTTGATAAATAGGTACTGGTTAGGGGGTGGCTGTTATGATTCGATGCCTCCCCCAAGATTCACCAGTAACCAATAATATCTTGCCACCTTATTTCATGATTCAACCATGCCTCACCATACTTTTTTAGTGGCAACCATAATTTCATGCCTCAACATAATATTTAAAACCCCCAACGTTCGAATATTTAATGCCATTCTTCCATGATTCTTCGGCATGTGATACCGATATTCTTGCCGATTCAACCATGCCGAGATTATGGCAATGGTGATGCCACTCGGTTTGGCCCTTGCCGAACCCCATACCGCCTCCGCTGCCACTGCCCTTAGACTAGTGCTAATGGGCGTCGGATTTCACCAAGTGACCCCAAAAGTGACGTGTTGCCCCTGTTAGCAATTGTCCAACCGACGCATCACTTGGCAACCAAACAAATGTTTCGGTTGGTTAAGCAACCGAAAGAATTAAACATGCAACCTCATTTTTTTTGTTGAACTTTGGGGAGTAAAATGAAGGTCAAATGGGAGTAAATATGACAAAAAGTAAAACTTACCCCATTTTTTTTACAACCTACACGATATGCGTTTGGTTCCGGATTATGTAATCTGGAAACAAAATCACACGTACATATGAAGCGTTCGACATGCTGAGATATTGGTTATGTGTTTGGTTCCAGATTTCATATTAAGAAGGATAAGTTTTATTTTCTGGCCAGGAAGAGATAGTTGTTGTGATAAGGTTTGCATGAGAATAACAAGAAGCTTGGCTATGTGTGTAAATAGTTTGTTGGGTTCCTTTATTGGCCATATCTTTTCAACTTTGGTTCATATAAATAAAGTTATGGGTCTGATTTGTTTTAAAAATAACTGATTTGTTTAAAAAAAATAAAAAAAAAAAATTATGGGATTGCTTTTATGGTTACCACTAGCTAGTTATTGTTGGGGTGAAGTTGTGGAGAGAGAAAGCTGAGGTGGCGCTGAGATGGCGGAGTTGCTTGAGCGAAGTTATGGTCACCATTAGCATTAGTGTTATAGACCATTTAAAAAAAATCTCTCTTAATTTTAAGACTGATAAAAGTCCATCCATTTAACAAGTTTCACAAACAACCCCCAAAAAAAGTGCTCTACACAGATATAATTGACTTACCTGAAAAGTTGAAATCCCCAAATCCGAAATATGTGCCGCCGTAATCCTCGGTGAAATTGCATCAGGTAAATATAATCACTTAATTTCCATCTCTATTTACAGTAATTATTTCTTACTGCTCTTTAATTTATCGCTCTAATACTTACAAAGATTTATCATCTAAAAACGAAAATCAATGTCTGTGTCATCATGCCCACCAACTGTTTGATAAAATGAGAAACAGATGAAAGCCAAATCTAAATACCCACATTAACTCTATACTTGTTCGGGTAACTATGGTTTCCGACATTTTGGCCGACTAATCTACAGAATATAAGTTAGGGGGTGTTTGGCTAAGCTTATGGAACTGAGCTTATGCTTATGGAACTGAGCTTATGCTTATGGTATATAAGAAGTTTATGGCTTATATATCATCAGCTCATAAGCCCATGTTAAGTGTTTGGATTAGCTTATATATCATAAGCTCATAAGCCCATGTTAAGTGTTTGGTTGAAAAATATGAATGTTAGATTAGGTATAATTGTTGTAATTTGTAATGGAGCATGTTACATAAGCCTAACCCTATTAAAAAGTCACTATTAGGGCTTATAAAAAACCTCTTATATAAGCTCATAGCCCACTCATATAAGCTTAGCCAAACACTTAGTTTAGGCTTATTCGACACATATAAGATAATAAGCTCATAAGCCCATAATCTAAGCTTAGATAAGCACCCCCTTAAGGTTAGATAGTGTAGTTAACTGCATACAAACAAATTTTCGTTGAGAATTTATTACATTTTGTTGCAATAACCCCTTCTCTAATAAATTTCATTTGTATGGTGTGTGTTGGATTTATGGTGAAATGTATGTTTGAAAAGATTGTATCTGATGTGTGTTGTAAAAAGCAGGTCATTCTATTGTAATGGAATCCCAGAATGTCGACAGGCTTAGTAACATGCCTGACGAGGTTCTTTCAGAAGTACTTTCTTTAATGCCTACGAAATTTGCGGCGCGAACTAGCATTCTATCTAAAAAATGGAGGTACAAGTGGACGTTGGTCACCAACATTGACATCGATGTTCACCCTTTCCATGGTTTGCAGAATTGTTGCAATTTTGTGGATCGCGTTTTGGACCTTTGTCAAACAACTGAAATTAAGTTATTTCGGTTACGGTTTAGTAATTTATGGGTTCAAAAGTCAAGCATGACTAAGTGGATAAACGATGCTATTAGCTTAAACGTTAGGGATCTTGATATACAGTTTGCCTTGCTCGAGTTGCCTGTTAGTTTTTTCACTTGCAAGACACTAACAAAATTAAGGATAGAAAATGGTAGTGATTTTGAGGTTATGGACTGGCGGATTCCTTTCAATCTTCCTTGTCTGAAAACTCTGGACATTGCTATTTTTAGCGATCCTTCTCTCAATGCATTTAGACTCATCCGTGGCTGCCCGGTACTTGAAAGTTTATCACTTAATATAACTTGGCGCGGTGATGATGAAGATTACATATTCAGAATCCCTACTCTGAAGCATTTAAAACTAAGCATTCCGAAATGTGCATCAATTATAAACAAGGTTGTGTTAAATGTCCCTAATCTTGATAGCTTCTGTCTTGATGGGACATGGTGCTCACTTTTTGTGATGGAAGATTTTCCTTCACTCGTTTCTGTTTCATTTTCGTTTTCTGAAGTAAGATTTGTCCATCTGTATGTTGAGCTTCTAAAAGGAATAACCGGAGCTAAATCACTTTCATTGGATAGGGCTAGTGTTGTAAGTTTTTTTATTTGAGATTTCAGTGTCCTGATTTATAAATGAATTCCTTTCTCAATATTTATTTATTTATTTATTTTTTTTAATTTATTTTTTAATTTTTTTTTAGCCCTTACCAGATGCATCATTTCTGAAATTTCCGAATTTAAAGCACTTGGAGTTCAAGAGCGATTATTATTTAAATTGGATTTTTACCTTTCAATTTCTTGAAAGCTGTTCCGAGTTAGAACAGCTATCTATTTGGAAGGTACTAGATGTTTCTAAAGCTCTTTTTATCCCATGCTTTCTTATTTGTTTGCATAAAACTAATTTGAGTTCTTTAATCATGTTTGTGCTAGCCGGAGATGGAACAATCTTGCTGGACTGTGCCACACTCACTACCCACTTGTATTCTAAACAACCTTACAACAATCAAATTTGAAAATTGCATTGGACGGGAGGACGAATTACAGTTTTTGGAATACATGTTGGGGAATGCACAAGTTTTGAAGACTTTAACAATCACGTTTCAAAGTGGACTCGTTGAGGAAGAAACGCGGTTGTGTGCTAAGTTGTTGAAGTGTCCAAGGGCTTCAAGGTATTGTGAGATTCATTTAGTTGGGAAGTCTTTTGATTCTGCAAGTAGCTAGTTTTTTTATGGGTTTCTGTTTCTTTTTTTAAGTAACTAATGTTTGAAGTCTGAACTTAATCATGCAATTATGTATGTGGTTTGTTTTGCAATGGCTTGTGCTATCTGCTTTGTTTTGCAAGTTTGGCATGTGACACCCTTAATGTGCATATAACCACTGATCATTTTTTATCCGTTTTGCCATTGTTGTCATAGGTTAATTTGGACACCTTAACAAAAGCTTATAAACCTGTCCATTAGAAGTAAGACACAATAGATACGGAGGCCATACAAACATTGATTCTTTTATGTACTATGAACATACTGAAACAATCTACCATCGTTAATGTGCATATAAACACTGGAGTCGATCATCTTTTATCCCTTTTACCTTCGTTAGTGATATTTTCTTAAAAGGGTTAATACGCATATGATTACTTTACTCTCTGTTTTTTTCTAGTTAAGTTATTTGACTATGTGTTTGATCACTTGAATGACTAAACTTATAAATATTGGAGTTGATTGGCACACTTTCATTTTTTATTTGCACAATTTATTATTGTATAATCTGTGAAAGCTGCATATAGTAAATGTACCACTGCTTATAGCATAGGTTAATGTATGCAAATCAAAAGTGATAATCTAGCAAATAAACATGCATACAATCATAGAATAATCATCAAACTCCATAAAAGCCATCAATTTGAAACACCCCTAATTCGAAAAAACCCTAAAAACCCAATTCGTAAATTTGTCAATTTGATACGATTAATACACATACAATGATTTAAAGATGTAAACATACCGCATTTGTGTCTAGTTCTTCCTTGATTTGGCCTAAATTCTTCAATAATAACCCTTGGGAATTTCTCTCCCATTTTTTTTTTGTGAAATTCGTATTACTGTGTGTAATACATTAAAAAAATCGCAAGGTAAACCTTGCGATTTTTTTTTTTTTAAATTTTATTTTATTTTAAATTATCGAATACTCTGCAAAAGTTGCGGGTTTCATGGGTATTTGGGATTTTTTTTGATGAAAAATAGGTGTTTGGTGAAGAAGGGTTGTAGAATTGGGTATTTTTGCTACTTTCTCAATTATAATATCAAAATGAAAGCACGAGTTTTTGTAATATGTAAATCAATATGTGATATTACACATATACGACGAATCATGTTATTCCTCTTTATACGATTAAATAAGGATATCCGAAATTGTTTGTTTTTAGCCATCCGCATTAGATGATGACTTATATTATTCCTCTTTATAAGTTTAACCCTCATGTACATAGGTTAGAAATTAAATGAGGCTAAAATAATTATTAGCAAGACTGTAAATATCAAAATGATGCATAACCCACAGGTTTGTGAGATGGAAATAAATACACGAGATTGTACATACATAACCGACGCATATTTTTAAGGGTCATTACATGCTACTAACCACGCATAATGTCTAGAACATGACATCACTAATATTCCACAACAACCTAAACATCATACCATTTAAACAAAGACAAACCTTCGTGCAACAAAAATCTATACATAATATTAATCAATATTAATACATAGTGAAATGTTTATGTAAACCGCGGGTACACGTATATTATAACTATATAAGTATTTATAAAACACATCGATTTATACGTTGTCACAATATCTAAACTTAGAAGTTAAAACAAAGTTATTGAAATATTACTACCCGTTATACTATCTACCCAAAGTTCAATTATTAAAATATTATTACCCGTTATACTATATACTCAAAACTCATGCGTACACGGGTTCATAAACTAGTTCGGTTCAAGACAGGGAAACAAGGTTAGATTATTTTATAGTACTTTAAGGTAGAGATGCACTCTAAAGCTCAAGCTCGGGCTTTGGTCTGGCCCGAAAAAGCCCGACCAACCTAACAGGCCTAAATGGTCTTTATATTTTTCACCAAAGCCTCGTCTGGCCCGAGCCTGGTTCAGCCCGAGCTAAGCCCAAAGCCCAAAAAGGCACGGCAAAAAGATCGAAAGCCCGAGCTTTTTGAAAAGCCCGCAAAAAAACCCGAAAGCATGGTCTTTTTATAGTCTTTTTTAGAAGAAAGCCTATATTATGTGTTATTTTTTTATAATGACATTCAATAAAATAATTATTTATGAATGTTTATAGTTTTGAGTCTTTTGATATCTGTGTATTTGCTTGAAAGATTACTTGATAGTGTAAAACGACAATAAGACAAAACATCTTCGAAAGATCCACTCATGGAGATAGAGGATGACATTATTCAAGATGAACGGAGTAGAATTTTAGTGATGTATTTACAAAAGTTGATCAAATATTTTTATACATAATAACTATATGAGCCCAAACAAGCCTAATATTTGGTTAAGGCTCGGGTTTATCCCAGCCCGGACTTTCTTGAACTATAGAAGTCCGGGCTTTTTCAGCCCGATCCAAGCTCGGCCTGGTCAGGCTTTGTGCACCTCTACCTTAAAGGGCTGTTTGTTTCGGCTTATTTAGCAATCTTATGGTTTAATTTGGTTTTCGGCTTATATTTCATAAGCTTAGTTTTGTGGCTCATTTTGAAACTGGATACAATCATAGAATAATCATCAAACTCCATAAAAGCCATCAATTTGAAACACCCCTAATTCGAAAAAACCCTAAAAACCCAATTCGAAAATTTGTCAATTTGATATGATTAATACACATACAATGATTTAAAGATGTAAACATACCGCATTTGTGTCTAGTTCTTCCTTGATTTGGCCTAAATTCTTCAATAATAACCCTTGGGAATTTCTCTCCCCTTTTTTTTTTGTGAAATTCGTATTACTGTGTGTAATACATTAAAAAATCGCAAGGTAAACCTTGCGATTTTTTTTTAAAATTTTATTTTATTTTAAGTTATCGAATACTCTGCAAAAGTTGCGGGTTTCATGGGTATTTGGGATTTTTTTATGAAAAATAGGTGTTTGGTGAAGAAGGGTTGTAGAATTGGGTATTTTTGCTACTTTCTCAATTATAATATCAAAATGAAAGCACGAGTTTTTGTAATATGTAAATCAATATGTGATATTACACATATACGACGAATCATGTTATTCCTCTTTATACGATTAAATAAGGATATCCGAAATTGTTTGTTTTTAGCCATCCACATTAGATGATAACTTATATTATTCCTCTTTATAAGTTTAACCCTCATGTACATAGGTTAGAAATTAAATGAGGCTAAAATAATTATTAGCAAGAATGTAAATATCAAAATGATGCATAACCCACAGGTTTGTGAGATGGAAATAAATACACGAGATTGTACATACATAACCGACGCATATTTTTAAGGGTCGTTACATGCTACTAACCACACATAATGTCTAGAACATGACATCACTAATATTCCACAACAACCTAAACATCATACCATTTAAACAAAGACAAACCTTTGTGCAACAAAAATCTATACATAATATTAATCAATATTAATACATAGTGAAATGTTTATGTAAAACCGCGGGTACACGTATATTATAACTATATAAGTATTTATAAAACACATGGATTTATAAGTTGTCACAATATCTAAACTTAGAAGTTAAAAAAAAAGTTATTGAAATATTACTACCCGTTATACTATCTACCCAAAGTTCAATTATTAAAATATTATTACCCGTTATACTATATACTCAAAACTCATGCGTACACGGGTTCAAAAACTAGTTCGGTTCAAGACAGGGAAACAAGGTTAGATTATTTTTTAGTACTTTAAGGTAGAGATGCACTCTAAAGCTCAAGCTCGGGCTTTGGTCTGGCCCGAAAAAGCCCGACCAACCTAACAGGCCTAAATGGTCTTTATGTTTTTCACCAAAGCCTCGTCTGGCCCGAGCCTGGTTCAGCCTGAGCTAAGCCCAAAGCCCGAAAAGGCCCGGCAAAAAGATCGAAAGCCCGAGCTTTTTGAAAAGCCCGCAAAAAACCCGAAAGCCTGGTCTTTTTATAGTCTTTTTTAGAAGAAAGCCTATATTATGTGTTATTTTTTTTATAATGACATTCAATAAAATAATTATTTATGAATGTTTATAGTTTTGAGTCTTTTGATATCTGTGTATTTGCTTGAAAGGTTACTTGATAGTGTAAAACGACAATAACACAAAACATCTTCGAAAGATCCACTCATAGAGATAGAGGATGACATTATTCAAGATGAATGGAGTAGAATTTTAGTGATGTATTTACAAAAGTTGATCAAATATTTTTATACATAATAACTATATGAGCCCAAACAAGCCTAATATTTGGTTAAGGCTCGGGTTTAGCCCAGCCCGGACTTTCTTGAACTATAGAAGTCCGGGCTTTTTCAGCCCGATCCAAGCTCGGCCTGGTCAGGCTTTGTGCACCTCTACCTTAAGGGGCTGTTTGTTTCGGCTTATTTAGCAATCTTATGGTTTAATTTGGTTTTCGGCTTATATTTCATAAGCTTAGTTTTGTGGCTCATTTTGAAACTTTTCGGCTTATATCCGAAAAGTTTAAAATAAGCCACAAAAGTTGAGCTTATGAAACATAAGCCGAAAACCAAGTTAAACCATAAGACTGCTATATAAGCTAAAACAAACACCACATAAATATTTATACCTTTTAGGCCATTAAAAACAACTGACTATGGGGGTATTTTTTTTTTTGGCTTATGGCTTATCTGGTTTTGGCTTATATTTAATAAGCTCAATTTTGTGATTTATTTTGAAACTTTTCGGCTTATATAAGTTTATTATAGGGATAATTCCAATTTTATGCCAAAAATTGAATTTGTGTCAACAATGTAGTCACTAATATTGCAATTTTCAATTTTAGTCATGTGCGACCGGGCTATTGCGCGACTCCATTAAAAAGTTGACACGTGGCATGACAAAAAGTACCATTCTAATTATTTGGTGACACACTTGTCACATTTTGAATGGGCCGCGCAGTCGCACAGCCGCCGGTCGAGCAAAGTAAATGTGCGACCCATTCAAAATGTGACAAGTGTGTCACCAAATGAACAGAATGATACCTTTGGTCATTTCACATGTCCAGTTATGTATGGGGGTCGCGCAGTAGCACGGTCGCACATGACCAAAATTAAAATTTACAAAATTCCTTACTCGATTGTGGACACAAACTCAATTTTTGGTATAGTTTCGAAATTTTCCCTTTATTATATCATACGGAGTAATAAATATATAGCCAAAAGTTATTTATAGATCCAACTTTTACCATAGAACCTATCAAGCAATCTTAGCCACTCATTTTTTTATCAAAATAAAAAAATAAACTTACACCCTTTTTTTAAAACTTAAATATTTCGCAAACCGTAAATCGTCAAGCTACAAAAAAAATACCATCGCGACGAGAATTAAATTATCTTTCTATAGATATGCATTGTTATATACTTTCGACGAACTTTTTTTTCGATGAACTTTATTTTTTTCGCCCAGAAAAATCATATATGATTCGTAAAAATCATATATGATTCGATTTTGACAAATCATATATGATTCTTACGAATCATATATGATTCGTAAGAATCATATATGATTCGTTAAAATCGAATCATATATGATTCTTACGAATCATATATGATTTTTCTGGGCGAAAAAAATAAAGTTCATCGAAAAAAAAGTTCGTCGAAAGTATATAACAATGCATATCTATAGAAAGATCATTTAATTCTCGTCGCGATGGTATTTTTTTTGTAGCTTGAAGATTTACCGTTTGCAAGATATGTTGTTTTGATAAAAAAGGTGGAAGATATAAATGGGTGGCTATGATTGGTTGATAGGTTCTATGGCATGTATAGGTTCTTCATGGATCTCAACTCTAAATATATATATATAAGCCGAAAAGTTTTAAAATAAACCGCCAAAGCTTATCAAACATAAACCCCTAACCAAATAACCATTAGCCGGCTATATAAGACTAAAGGCCCGCTTGGTTCAAAGAGAGGAAAGGGAAAAGCAATGGTAAAAGGAATACAATGCAATATAATGAGCATTTCTCTCAATTTGTTGAGGAATGAGGTATTACCCAATACTAGATAATGGAGCATTATATTCCTTTTAACCAAGCTCCATCAATCATTATCTTACTTATTGCTTACCCTTTATAACAAACAAACACCATATACACATTTATGTCTTTGTTGAGAAGTTAAAAAAAAGAAAATCCCCAAATCGGAAATGAAGTCAATCGGAACCATAGTCAATTCTACCTGAGAGTTACTGTTGAAATTGCATCAGGTAAAATCAATCAATTCTAGCTCTAATATGTTTAATTTCAGTTACAATTTAGTTGATCGTTATACTACTTATTTAATGTATCATCTCATCAATTGATAATATTCACCTAGAATATTTCAAATGGTATGTTTAACTCGTTAAATTTGGTTAATTGTTGCAAGCTAAATCGTTACTGCAAATAATAACTTACTGTTTTCTGATCTCATAAGTTATTAACTCGAAAGCATTTTTTTTTTTTGCGAAATTTTCATGCCCACCAAGTGTTTGATGAAAGTAGTCAACCATGATTACACAATTTATCAATATAGGAAAAAAGACCAACAAAACACTATTTACAATTTTACATTAATGTTGGACATATAGTGAGAATATATGAACCACGACCAAGTGACCTATTTCTTCACAAGAGGTCAAGGGTTCAAACTGAACCCTTGCTAGGTGTGTAGTACTGTGTAACCTAGAGGTGGCAAAACGGACGGGCGGGCCGGGCGGGCACGGGCTACGGGCTAAACGGGCGCATGCTATACCAATCGCTTTAAAAAAGACCTAAAACAACAAAAAAAAAATTCTCAAACGTAACACCTCATTTATATTTAAGTAACTAAATATACTATATCCATAAGTTTTTCATTAAAAACAATTTAATGTTCTCCAATTGAGAGAAAAACATGTGCCCATTATGCTCATTTAACTTCTAAATGGGCAATATATGCCCATTTCCAAAAAAGAGGGGATCCAAATGCACCCAAATCTTTTAAAAATTTGCCCATTTAGCCCATTTTTTTTTATTTTGGACACAAATTGCCACCTCTAGTGTAACGTGATCCGTTTATACATTGTGAAATGTATATTCGAAATTTGAATGTATATTTTAAAACAGGTCTCGTCCATTTTAATGAGTTCCAAGAATGTCGATAGACTTAGCAACATGCCTCAAGAGGTTATTTCGGTCATTCTTTCTCTAATGCCTACAAAATATGCGGTGCGAACTAGCATTTTATCTAAAGGATGGAGGTACAATTGGATGTTGGTCACAAACCTTGATTTTGATGATTCTCACCCTGACCATGGTTATAAAATCTTATCTTCTTTTGTGGATCGTGTTTTGGGTCTCTGCAAAACAACCGAAATTGGATTATTTCGGTTATGTTGTCATCAGCTTTGGGTTCAAAAGTCAAGTGTCTCACGGTGGATTGATGAAGCAGTTAGGTTATGTGTTCGTGAACTTGACATACAAGTCATCTTGCTCGAGTTGCCTTCAAGTTTGTTCACTTGCAAGACACTATCAAAGTTAAGAATAGGCTATAATTCTCGAGACTGGGATGTTTGGGATTGGCCGACTCAGGTAAATCTTCCTTGTTTAAAAACCTTGGACGTTGCTGTTTTTGGCTCTCCTTTTCTCAATGCATTTAGACTCATCCGTGGCTGCCCGGTACTTGAAAGTTTATCACTTGAGTTAACTTGGCACGGTGATGAAGAAGATTACATATTCAGAATCCCTACTCTAAAGCATTTAAAACTGAACATTCAGAAAGGTGCATCAATTATAAACAAGGTTGTGTTAAATGTCCCTAATCTTGATAGCTTATGTCTTGATGGGAGATGGTGCTCACTTTTTGTGATGGAAGATTTTCCTTCTCTCGTTTCTGTTTCAGTTTCATTTTGTGACGTAAGATTTGTCCATCCGTATGATGAGCTTCTAAAAGGAATAACCGAAGCTAAATCAGTTTCATTGAAAATGGCTAATTTTGTAAGTTTTTTATTTGAGATTTCAATGTCCTGATTTATAGATGAATTCTTTTTTAATATTGTTTTGTTTTTTTTGTTTTTTGTTTTTTGTATTTATTTTTTATATATTTATTTATTATTTTATTATTATTTTATTTTTGTAGCCCTTGCCAGATGCATCATTTCTGAAATTTCCGAACTTAAAGCATTTGGAGTTCAAGAGCAGATATTGTTTAAATTGGCTTTTTATCTTTCAATTTCTCAAAAGCTGTTCTGAGTTAGAACAGTTATCTATTCAGAAGGTACTAGATGTTTCTAAAGTTTTTTTTTATTCGAAGCTTTCTTTTTGTTTGCATAAAACTAATTTGGGTTCTTTAATTGTGTTTGTGTTAAGCTGGAGATGCAACAACCTTGCTGGCATAAGCCGAAACAATCTTGTTGGACTGAGCCACAATCACCGCCCACTTGTATTCTAAACAACCTTACAACAATCAAATATGAAAATTGCATGGGACGGGAGGACGAATTACAATTTTTGGAATACATGTTGGGGAATGCACAAGTTTTGAAGACTCTAACAATCACGTTTCAAAGTGGACTCGTTGAGGAAGAAACGCGGTTGCGTGCTAAGTTGTTGAAGTGTCCAAGGGCTTCAAGGTATTGTGAGATTCATTTAGTTGGGAGGTCTTTTGGTTCTGCAAGTAACTAGTTTTTTGTCGAAAGAAGACACTGGGTTTCTGTTTCCTTTTATAAGTGACTAATGTTTGAAGTCTGAACTTAATTATGCAATTATGTATGTCAGTATGTGGTTTGTTTTGCAAGTTTGGCATGTGAGGACCTTGATGTGCATATAAACACTGGAGTCGATTATCTTTTATCCCTTTTACCATTGTTATCATACATTAGACACCTTCTCCATTAGAAGTAATACACAATAGATACAGAGGCCATACAAACATTAGATGAAAATTCAAATACATACTCTTATTTTGGTGCATACCAAGGGACAAATCCCCACCATCCATCTAATGGTGGGGACTAACCTAAGATTAAATGGGAAACATAAGTCCATGTTTTTTTCTTTCTTTCTTTTTTTTTTTCTTTCTTTTTTCTTTTGTCTTTTTTTTTTCACGCTGGGATTTTTGTNAAAACTAATTTGGGTTCTTTAATCGTGTTTGTGTTAAGCTGGAGATGCAACAACCTTGCTGGCATAAGCCGAAACAATCTTGTTGGACTGAGCCACAATCACCGCCCACTTGTATTCTAAACAACCTTACAACAATCAAATATGAAAATTGCATGGGACAGGAGGACGAATTACAATTTTTGGAATACATGTTGGGGA
The DNA here is from genome assembly GCA_014162995.1 of Artemisia annua. Classification (NCBI taxonomy): domain Eukaryota; kingdom Viridiplantae; phylum Streptophyta; class Magnoliopsida; order Asterales; family Asteraceae; genus Artemisia; species Artemisia annua. The sequence continues at coordinate 47,097 of LBNU01017708.1, forward strand.
ATGCACAAGTTTTGAAGACTCTTAACAATCACGTTTCAAAGTGGACTCGTTGAGGAAGAAACGAGGTTGTGTGCTAAGTTGTTGAAGTGTCCAAGGGCTTCAAGGTATTGTGAGATTCATTTAGTTGGGAAGTCTTTTTGTTCTGCAAGTAGCTAGTTTCGAAAGAAGACATTGGGTTTCTGTTTCCTTTTTAAAGTGACTAATGTTTGAAGTCTGAACTTAATTATGCAATTATGTATGTCAGTATGCGGTTTGTTTTGCAAGTTTGGCATGTGAGGACCTTGATGTGCATCAGTGCATATAAACACTGGAGTCGATCATCTTTTATCCCTTTTACCACTGTTATCATTAGACACCTTATCCATTAGAAGTAATACACAATAGATACGGAGGCCATACAAACATTATATCTTTTATGTATTATGAACATATGTACTGAAACAACTTTAAAACCATGTGCAGGGACGGATCTACACACGAGCTACCTGTAGCACGTGCCACACATGGTTTTTCAGGACAAAGTGTAATTTTTTATGATTTTTTTAAATTTTCTTAAAATGCTACACCCATTTTAGAGAAAAAAATGTTTTGAGTAGTGTTTTTGAAGAAGATGAAAGATGGGAAGGTGGGGGATGATGAACAGTAATGTTCATAAATGTGTTGTACTATATTTGGCTTTTAGCTGACTAATGTTACTACGGAGTATTTTTTAGTGTAGATATCTAGGGGTCTGGGCATAGAATGCTTTTATACTCCATATTTAGTTTTCTCACGAGTAGGGTAGCCCGCGCGTTGCGGCGGGGTGAATTGACATCGTTTTTTTGCATCCATGTTGTCCAAAACAATTGGCAACATCATATCCATAAAAGAAGGTTCATGCCCATTAAAATAGAGATGTAACATATAAATACAAAAATACAAACCATTCAGTTGTTTGAGGGATAGTACGTAACTAATAAACAAAAAACAAATTGGTAAGCCATCTTAGCAAGACCGAACCTTGTTCTTGGAAGCGACATGTGAGGTAGGGGAATTCTATAAGAGAATTTGATCTTGTAAAATATTCAAAAGGACTGATTTTGACGCTACCTTCCAGATAGATCCGATAACAGCTATCTTTTGGTTTGCTCTCCATAGATTTACATTAGACGGAGGTCAGCATTACAGCTATTACAGTTCCTAATGAATGCATCCACCATTCAAAGGTCCCTACATCATTCAAACCATAAAACCGCTTAAGTTATATAATGTTAATATGTATGAAAATCGTTAAGCATAAAGCAAAGTGTAACATAAAAAGTGACTACATGGTACTATTTAGTGGTTTTCAGGTATTTGTTTCAAAGAATGACGCAATCTCAAGCGAAGCCTGTTTTAACCCATTACTAAACCCACCCACGCGCCCTTCTTTCCATTTCCAGCAAGTATGTTACTGGTTTTTTTTCAACTTTTTCATTTTTCCCTCTTTAACGGGTTACAAAGGATATGATACATGTCTATAGTAGAGAAGCAAATGCAACTACTGTAAAATTAATGTTTAACAGGTCGGGAGATTTCTTAAAAGTTATAAAGCATTATTCATACCTGGACTATCTCTGGGATCTCATAGATGTTGGCTTCAGGTAGATGGTGAAGATAGAAGGTGCTCTCCGAGTCCAAATCCTCGATTTCGCTTCCATACAGTTCTTGTAATAGGCTTTTGCCGTATTCTCCACAGTGTACAAAGGTTCGGTCGATATCCCATGGTTAACAGTCTTCAAAACAACAACTTTTTAGTATATGTGTTACGATATAAAAGAAACTAAAACTCATGATAGTATAGATTACAATTCATGGATGCGTACCTCAAAGAACTCCCAATTTTCGCATGCCTCCCATCCTTAGCCACCGCAGCATGCTGATGCAGTCTTAGTACCAAGTCATTACTTTCCAACAGTTTCTATGGTCGTATCTGAAAGCAACTCAAGCATCAAACTTTTGTGGATTAAGAAACAGTAAGCGATTTTGGGGATAAAATGAAAATAAGGCGAAAATGATAACGGTTCAGATATACATTAAAGTTAACATAGGCATTCCAACAACAACATTAGTTTAATGGTGAGTGGCTGAAAAACAATATTTATAAAAACAATATAGACCAGCTAAAGTGTCTGCAGAAACATGATCCGCTCTCAACGCTTTATCCAACCCACACATTTTGTACCGTTATCCAACACACACATCTTGCAGACCAGTTAATATGAAAAAGTGCTTATCTAGTTAAAATCGGCTTTTAAATGATTTTCTAAGCCTAAAAAAGCAACTGTCCTAACAACCTATAATCATCTGCTTGTTATTAGTTAATAGATATCTCAATAAGGGGGTGTTTGGATTAGCTAATTTTTTCGGCTTATGTGCTTTTTTGAATTTGGAAAAGCTCGTAGGTCACTTTTTTCGGCTTACTTAACTCCATAAGCTTGACTTGATAAGCCGAGCAATATTTGGTTTATAACCTTTTCCATGTTCAAAGAAGGCCATAAGCTAGAAATATAAGCTAATCCAATCACCCTCTAAGCAATCATAGTTTGCAATCATACTTAACCTACAATATGCTTCTTAATCATACACAATCAAGCCTAATTCACATGATAGGCTCTTTCTGTCAAAAGGCAGGTTGTTCGGATATGTACATACATTTCTCATTCACTCAACCTCTTTGCAAGACAATGCCTTTCGTGTGGGTCAGGGCTTCACGCAAACTACTCATGAATTGCATTTTATTATAACAGAGATTTTCTAGTCCTTATTCAATATAGAAAGACAGCCTGAACTCTTATCAAAGATAACATCTGTATGATAGCCGTGTACAAACCTCGTCTGAAGGATATGTATTTATAAACCATCGTGCATACCAAAAGCTGTGATGTCTCATTTAAGCATTTGCAGCCGCGGATCTATGACAGACTCTCTTGGTTGCACGAACAATATCCTTAATCTGTAAGAAGGCAAGATATTCAACAGCTAAGATAAGTTTTTTGTAAAGGCTACTTTGCAAATTATTATCGACAAAGACTAAACTTTAAATAGAATTCGATAATTTTAAAACGTGAAGGAAAAAACAAACAGGCACTTATAGTAAGAAACATGACATGAGGAAAAGAAAATCTCTCTAGATTAGCACCATATGGCGTTGGTACATCAGCCCCATCAATCCTCTCAACTGGTGCATCGAGATAGCCAAAGGTGTCCTCGACAACCGTCGCACTAAACAAAACAAAGACAAAAGGAGATTTTAGTGAAATAATGCACCATCCATCTGCAATTCATAAAAACACAGTTTAAAATTAAGGTGCCAATTCTGACCCATTTACATCTGCAATAGGAAGGATTGAGGGAGCGGATATTCGTTTGTGGCACAGATTTTGAATTACTATTAGAAGCTTCGACCGACGCATTACCATACGCTGTAAAAGGCATAAGACAGTAAGAGTCAACATACGTTAACACGAATTTAGAGACAGCACACCAAAACGACAACACACTTATGTATAGGTATAAATTTTAGTCAAAACCTCTTTACAAAAGATGATGTTACAAATGTACTAAGAACAATAGATGCAGTTTGGTGATCCTTTGGATGAACTGAAAGCATACTCTTGACCCATTTTTTGGCATTTTAAGCAATCGGGTTCAAGGGGCGCTTGGGTTTTACTTTTTTTACAACGGCCAATTTGCTTATCAATTTAAGACAGCAAGGCCACAAACCATGGCTACATGTTAATTCAAAACAATTTTAGTTACAGGAATTCAGTTTTCACAGGCAATCCTAATTACCGTTATATACAAAACCTTATAATCCCATTATCCCAGAACTAATCAATCACATGATCAGAAAGGCAAAAGCTTAAAAAAAACACACGATATAATAAAACAGCCATTTCATATCGTTTTAAGTGGCGTTTGGGTATGCTGCACAAAATGCAGTTTAAAGGTGTGCTTACGTCGTTTCTACAGGCTATTCCAAACACCCTGTAATTATAAAGAATGCAAGAATTAGATAGTTCCCCTACCACTAACCATCTGCACCACTATTTCCACTGTTGAAGCCCCCAGAACCACCATACTGACCTGCGGTCCCCACTTAAGGACCAGATCCATTCGCTGAAACAGAACCTGGGTACTCTTTCTTAGCTGCATTACCATTAAACATTCTACCTGAACATTCAATCCGTAAAGAGCACAGTATAGGGATGAAACATGTGAAATGGAATTACGATTATCTGCCACAGGGTGCAATAAAAAACATTATCAAGAACTTGACCGCTGAATTATAGCCTTAGGGTATGGATGGACACCCAAACGTATAAAAAAAATAAAAATAAAATAAGTTACTAACTTTTTTTTTTATAAAAGAATACTATATGAATTATTCTGTGATATTCAAAGTAATCCCACACAATGAGGATATATCTGACAAGAATTATTCTACAGAAGTGATTAATTCTGAATAAATCAACAAAGTGTTCTATGTTATTTCTGTGTTATATAAATAGGTAATCACAAGGATATATCTACAAGTGTAGAATATATGCAATGATAATGCACACTAAATGACCTTGAATTTCTGTATAGTGAAAACGAATTACAGACAAATTGTATTTTCTCGTTAGCCATAGATAATTTACAGAGGAGGTAATCACATACCTAGAAATAAGTCATATATGAGAATTACATGAAAGTAATTTCAGAAATATCATCAATTGAAATTTGATCAAGTGATTTATATATCAACAAATGTTCTTAGCTAACATTATAGATAAAATCACTATCAGTAACACAAGAGATAGATAATTTTCAAGAAAAAATCACAAAATTATCCAAATTGTGATTTAATTCGCTAATAAATAAAACGTCCCGATACAACGCTGAAAATAATATGAATCTAAACTTGTGAGTATTCAAGAAACGTAAAAATGGGAAACTGAAAAATACTCAACGCGAAAACTAGGGGCGAATACGGTAAATCGAAACCGCAAACATAAAAATCATATGAAAAAAAATGAAGCGTAAGAAACTACAAGGTAATAGAATACAAGTGATAATTGACAAAAAACATATGAACAAAGATTAAATTGACGAAAAACGAGATAAGAAATACTGAGAAAACGTATGAAAAACAAATATAACTGTGATATTCCCAGAAAACGTTTAAGAAAATTTGACGAAAATGTAAGAAAACGGACCGAAACGTAATGAACAGATTAAAAATGGACAAATGAAGCTTTGAACGAAAACGTTAAGAAAACGGATGAAAACGGACGATAAGCGTTAAGAAAAACGGATATATAACGATAAAGAAACGACGAAAACGCAAGAAAACGGACGATATATGTATGAAAACTGACAATCAACGTATGAAAGCCGTAAAAGACGTCTTAAAACAACGAAAACGTATGAAAAATGGACGAAAACGAAAGAAAATGGATGAAAACGTATTAAAACGAACGAAAACGTAATGATATTAACGAGCACCAAAGGAGTCTAATAATCGAATAAAACGAGTACTGACTAATTACTATTAATGAACAAGCGAATGCGAAACAGTAGTAGACGAAATACCTGAATTAATCACTATAAGATGAGACATTGTCTGGATAATGTTAGACAGTAAAAACGATGTAAAGACGAAAAGAAAACGTGAACTAAAGAAATAATTAACTATAGAGAGAATAAAGTAATTATAAAAAGTGAATTAAATAAATAAAAAATTAAATAAGGAAGAATGATCTATCTGTGAGAATAAAAATAACCAAGAATAGATACACGGAATGAATAATTAAACACCATAAGCTAAATACAAGAAAGAAAATAAATAAAGAATGGATAACATAATAAAAGTAGAATATACAAAAAATGACATCAAAACAAATGAAGATAATATCATGATGATGAAACAGAACAAAGGATCTCTCAATGTTGATTAACTATTAGATCTTAGGTTAATCCCACCAATGATTAATAGTTCCTAGTATAAATACATAGATTGGAATGAGTAGGATAATTATTTATATGTCCCCTGTTATAGATATTTGCAAGTAATCAACCAAGCTCGAAAATAGAGTTAATCAAAATAAAGTCTTCTTTTATGTATTTGATAAATACTGTACATTTAGAGTACACGATCTATTCTATTATATTTGAAACAAGATGGGGTGCAATCTATAAAAAATGATAATTCCTTAATATATGTAAACGAGTGATTTTTTCAATACCATGATAAGCGGAATCATCTAAGATAAATCATACCAATACAACGTTCTAAATAAAAGTGTGGAAAAAGCAATCACATCTCTTCCCACACTTCCTGTAATCATACATTTTTCTTCTTCATCTCAAAAAGTTGATAAGTCAATATTTGGATCAAAGTTATACAATCTCAAATAGAATCTAAATTTTCCACTACTACTATAGCTCCCATTAAACTCATTTGAGTATATTCAGAAAATCCCAAAACACTACAACCTAATAAAATTATGACACGACATCAAAATTGTGATCTCCACGACCAAATTCATAAACGTATAAACACAACATCGTTTGTGTACCGAACCCCCATAGTAAAAACAGGAAATTGGCTCTAGCCATAACGTTAGTCGTCTACGGAAACGGACGAAAAACATAAAAGAAAAATCCACAATTGCAATTCAAAATATCACAGTGATATTCAGAAAATCACAAGTTATATTCCTAGATATCACTGATATCATTGTGATATTAAGAACGTAAGAAATGGACGAAAATGTTAGAAAACGGACGAATACGTATGAAACGCCACAGATAAGCACTTGAGAAGTCGTTAAAATCAGATATGTGGAAGTTTTCTATTTCCTGGTTTCGACATATAAGATTATTCAGGATGATATTTGATCGAGACTACAATGAGAACAAACACCGGACGAAACATTTCTATATCACAAAGATTTTCTATGATATGCAGAAGTATCACAAGTGATACTATGAGTCCGCCAAACGAAATGAGGTTCCCTCTACTCTGTAATACCTATTAAGTAATAGAATCATATCTAACCATGCGAGATATATCTGCATAAAACTTCACAAGTCACGGAGGTATTTTCAGAAGAATATCACAAAGTGATAATTCAGCTCGGAAACCGTCCCATACAACAGTGATTTCTGTGCATAGCCTGCAAGAATATCACAAAGTATACTAATGAGTACGCGTCTACATATCCAACTTCTCATCACTGTATATTCATCAATCTAGAATCGGAATGATGATTATTTCCTTCTAGTAGTTATCAGGTTATTATTAGAGCTTTCATAAGTTAGAAGCATTAATTTTCATTGTTATTTTATTTGAATTAAAAAATGGATTGTTTCATTGAATAGACAAAGTGAAATGATCAAATTCAATAATAAGTATTATTGTAATGAAAAATGAATGATTAACATAGTCGGAATCCAAAGTATGATGTAAAGCATAATAAATAAAAAAGTAATAACAAGAATTTAAAAAAAAAAAAAAAAAAAAATAATCTAATAAACTTTTGTTAATCCCTGAAATATACACTCGTCACCATTGTGACTAGGCTTGCACCCAAACGTACCGCAAGACCCTGCGGAACCACGGTAGACAAGACGGGCAATACGTCATCACCCGCACACGCAGCCCAAAACGTTAAACGTAAAAACTACGTATGAAATGGACAAAACGTATGAAAAATGACGAAACGAACAGCGCGCACACATGGACGACAAACGTACTGCGCAGAGACGAACCGACCAAACGCTACACCACGACAACCGATACGAAGACGAAAGCCTAAGAACGGATAAAAAGCAAGAAACGGACGAAACGCAAGAAAACGTACGAATATCGTCATAAACGACAACAACGTATGAAAGCGTAAAGCACGTCGAAAACGAACGAAAACGTATAAAATGGCGAACGAAAGAAAATGGATAAAACGTATTAAAACTAACGACAAAACGCTATCGCAAAGCACGGCGCAAGAAACCTACAGACAACGACGAAAACGATGAAAACGGCGAAAAGAACACATACATATTAAAACATACAAAAACGTATGATAAGCGAAAAGAAAACGTGAACTAACCCACACATGACTCTAAAAAATAGTGATTAAAAAGGCACTTAACCCCAAAACCAAAAACCAAAAAAAAAAAGCCCCTAACGTGAAAAAAACCAAGAAAGAAAGGGAAAAAAAACACCTACGTGAACAAGAAAAAAAAAAAGAAGAAAAAATAATAAAAAAAAGACNTTTTTTTTTGTTCTTTTTTTTTGTGTTTTTTTTTTTTTGTTTTTTTTTTTTGCGAGTTGGGAGAAGATGAACTTTTCAGTAAATTGTGAAAAGCTACCTGATAATGCCTTTTATTTGCCTGTAATGCAAGATCGGTTTCGCATCTGTCATTGAATTCTGTTTTGGCGCACGTCAAAAGTATAACCGCCCAGGCTTCGTACCGTGTAAGGGCGTCCCTGTGTAGGCCATAAAACTATTAAGACAACATATAAACGGCAAGAAACATGTTGCCATATGCACATATCCCGATTGTGGCTAGCCAATTACAAAAATCCTAAGCAGAAGCGAAACAGAGAGAAAGAGCATTCTTTATTCCTAAATTGGGGCATAGGATGTTAAAAAAAGTTGTACATAATTTAAGATGTGATTACAGTTTTTCTGTGTTTTTTTAACTGCTTCGCAACAACTGCACGGACGTATCAGTTGTGTAAAAAAACTAGCAATAAATGAGAGTGAGAAGAATGGTGCCAAGTAAGCTTTGCTAAAAGTGACGCTATCATTACACAAATGTGAAAGAAAGGCAACTATCTCAAATCAAAAAGACATTTTTTTAATTGATTCATCAACGCAAAACTATGGTAAGGCTCACCCGTTCAGCAACATCATCACTAAGAAAGACTGCGGAATACATTTTACCGCACTGGACACTTGCGGATAATCTGTAACCACATAATATCATCAATAAGATAAGACGGAATAACCATCAGTCAAGATATGCTATAAAAACCAACCACGGTAGTCGAGAACTTCACAGTTTAAATCTCCTGGTGTATTGGCGCTTCGAGTCCTTTCCCATACAAATCAGGCTTAAATAAGGGCGTACAAATGAAGAGGTAAATCAAAACCACCCCCGTAAATCATATCGAACTGGATCTAACTTTTCTTCCCCGGCCAAGCGATGCAACTCTCATTTTTGCTCCACTGCCAGTTGATGCAGTTACAGAAACAGATTCTTAACTCCTCAATACTCAGAAGAAATTGTGCCTGCGTGGCTACCCCTTGAACGCTCAGTTATGTAAAGACCCCCATAGCTGATTCAAAACTAAACACCATCTAATGGCAAAACTCGCAAACTCTGGTTTAATAAGGAACAAAGAAAGAGAATAAAAGCTACCAACATCAGAACCATCATATGACGTCGCTTGATACCTAAATTGTCAATACTAGATTATGAAGAACGTTTGAAAAGGTTTTCCCCTGAAACAAATACAATATAAGCCAACTTTAAGAATTTAATTTATTCATCATATGTAGGTTATAAGTTTTTGTAATATATCTGCAAGAAAATGGATTACTCGGTAGTAAACTCGGTAACCATCGGCAAGTTATCTTGTGAACATACCGAACGGCTCAATAGGAAAAGTATGTACATTTGGATGACGGAGTCTTTTCATAATATCAATGCTGAAAAGACACCCCGCGTAATATTTCAATCTGATGAAGCTGCACCATTTGCAGCTTTTATAACTTATTCACTTGAGGTTAAGGACTTTCCCTCACACTCACACGGCTCATCGTTGGAAAACCTCCACTAAGCCACAAAATTGGTTTTTTTAAATTTTCAGTACGCTTCTAACTTCTAGTGTCCATCAAATAGAGCTTAGAAAAGCACGCCCCTACAAGGTACCAATTAGCCTAATAATCATCTTATAACGCTTATAAGCTTAAAAAGGTATAACTTGTCGCTTACAGAAAAACTAAATAACGCTCATAAGCTAATGCGAACACCCCAAACAGACAACAAACCCATAAAATCAAAACTATGAATCACATAGACACAATAAAAATGATTATAATCCATTTCAGCAAACTAAAAACCCATCACCAAAAAATAAAATACAAAAAAGAAAAAGAAAAAAAGGGGGAAAAACATGGACTTATGTTTCCCATTTAATCTTAGGTTAATCCCCACCATTAGATTAAACTAGATGGATGGTGGAGATTTGTCCCTTAGTATGCACCAAAAACTAGAGTATGCAAAATAAAGTGCTCTTTTATGTATTCTGTATTGGTACACGATCTATTAGAAAGTGGGGCAACTTTAAAAAGCCTAAAAAGTTTTTTCATCCGTCGGATCATCAAATAAATCAATCAACGATTCTAAATAAAAGTGTGGAAAAAGCAATCCACATCTCCTTCCCACACTTCCTGTATCATACATTTTTCTTCTCATCTCTCAATGGATATTCTCTCTCTAATAACAAATCACGCTACTAGCTTCATTATCGAAAAATCCAACACTACCAAAGGCACGACCATAATCCCACGACCAAAACCACCATTGTCCGACCCCCATCGGAGCTGCCACGTGTCGTCACGCGCCGTGACTTCGTGTGGGTTTTCTTTTCGGTTTCTTGCAATTTCCGGTGACTTTCCGGCTACCTGGAACAACACCTCCGTCGATCGAAGGTTCCCCTCACGTTCCAGAATCATATCAAAGCAGTATCGCATCAACCACGGTAGGCCGTCGGAAGCCGCCATCTCTGCCGCCGTCTCTTCCACCATCATTAGTCAAATCATACGGTGATGATTTCAAGTGTATGGTTTTGGTTTCATTTAGAAGCATTAATTTTATTTTATTTTTTGATAAAATGTGTCATAATAATGATTTTAGATGATAGAGATGGAATGATTAATTCATCCATAAGTTGTAAAGCATAAATAAAAAAAATAAATAAATTAAAAAAAAAAAAAAAAAAAAAAAAAAAAAAAATTTT